>OY744540.1:44734836-44827336 GCA_963556195.1 Sepiola atlantica
ATAACACTACGACACTCATCATTTTTTTAAATTTCCTCTCAATTACCAAAATGTCAAATAAAAATTACTTTGTTTTCTATAAAGAAGACTACAGTGTCAGTAATTGCCGCCCTAGTTATTAATATTTTCTACCCTGGAGCTATTTTAACTTAATAATGCAATTTGTACCAAAATATATTACTCTTTTATTAGTGTTACACCGGCCGTTCTTACACAGGAGAAACTACACCGGTTGTCACTATAAATAGTGCGAGTCACCAGAGACACTGAAGACAAAGCACCACCCTGTAACTGTCTAGCCAAGAGCTAGTCACTTTCTTATTTGTTAATACACTTGTTAAACCAACCCTCGACTTGACTTCCTTTATTTATTATTTACTGTGGAACAACTTCACAACAGATTGGCGACGAGCAATCGAAACGATTTCACTGCAAAAAAAAAAAAATCACCCAAAGTGATTCGCAAGATCTTCACGGAACCCCCCCCATCTTAGTCAGATATTTGGTTCGCAAGGATTAACAGCAAATTAACTACTGAGTAGTTAAGCGAAAAAAAAACAAAACAAAAAAAAACACAAATTCAAAACTTGCTACCAAGAATCGAAAACTAAAAAACGCGAAAGACATTTTCAATTATTGAAATAATTGAATACACTGATACCTTTATTTTTTTCGCTTCAAGTTTCACTGACTCGTTAAGATAAATGTTATCCGCGTCAACTATTACAGATATTGTGTAAGTTTGTCGTTATTATTAGGACAACATCTTCTATTTGAGCAAAATCCGGATTGACTATTTATTAAAACGGTCTACCACAGAATTGGCAAAGGACGGACAGTAAAAAAATATATTCGCGTAAGTCATTTGTGCTTCTAACAAAGAACTGTTAAATAAGCAAGTCGCATTTTTGCAAAATGAAAAGGGGTTAAAAAGATTTCCCATAAAACTAGTCTTATTAGGCTTATAGCGACGGACTTGGTTTTGTAAAACTACGTACACATATATATTAAAAAAAAAAAAATGTTTTCTTAGTTTTGTTTTTCAAACAAAAGAACTGGGATTGAATTTTTTTTAATTAAGGAATAATATATTTCTTGTTTTGTGTATTAGTTGAGCAAACTAATTATATTAAGCACGTTGTGGGGAAAACTGATTTATTTTTACAAGTGTAAATTGTGTGGTGCATAACTTGAATTCGTGAATGATGGACACTGAATTCAAAGATTTTCTTTTTCAATTACTTAAATTCCAAACGGAACAAAATGTTGCGTTACAAAGACAGCAAGTTGAACAACAAATGGAACTTCAAAGAAAACAAGTTGAAATTGAGGAGAAATTTAAAAGAGTTGTTGACACAGCAAAAAGCCCAAAGAAAAATGCATGCTGAACAAAAAGAGCTGGCGACCACACGAGAAGAAAGATTCCAAGAAAGACTGCTACAACAGCAGAAACACTTCGAAGAACTCTTGATAAAAACACAGGAGGAACAGAGAAAATTTCTGGAGGCAACACAGTTAACGAAAGCAAACGAGAATCATAATGCATTCTCCCAGACGGCTGTGTGGAGCGCTATCGAAATTTTCAATTATAATCCAGAAGACGATGTCACTTTTGCTCACTTCTATAGAAGATATGAGGATATTTTTGTATCGGACTGCAGTACATGGACAGACTCTAAAAAAGTTAGATTTTTGCTAAGAAAATTAGGAGCTGCCGAGCATACAAAGTTCGTGAATTTTATCCTTCCAAAAAAGACCAGTGAGTTGAACTTCCAGGAGGCAGTTACTTTACAAACAGAACTGTTTTCTACAAAAACTTCTCTTTTCCACAGGAGATATAAGTGTATGAATGTCACTAGAAGAGAGGAAGACGACTACATTACGTATGCAAGTATAGTAAATAAACTTTCCGACGATGTTAAATTAGAGGAATTATCATCGGATAATTTTAAATGCTTAATATTCTTGCAAGGTCTGGTCTTAAATAAAGACTCTGAAATCAGACGTCCTGTTTTAAATAAACTCGAAAATGAGCCATGTCTAAAAATACAAAACTTAGCGGAAAACGTTTTGTTGCGTTGAAACAGGACAGTCGTGACATAGAGGAAAACGGAGTGTCGCACATTAAAAAAATCCATCAGAAGAAAAAATTGACTTCAATGAATAACCAGAGAAAAAAACATGGAAAAGATCTACCTGGACCGTGTTGGAGGTGTGGAGATAACCATTGGTACAATGAGTGTCCCTACATATTCAAACAATGTGACAACTGCCACCGGAAAGGACATAAGGCATCACGTTGTAGAAAAAATCTGGTAGAAAGACAGCCATTAAACTGACAAAAATTGAACCTGAAGAACAAAATATCCGGAAATATGTACAGGTCAAAATGCTTAAAAAAAAGTAAGACTACAGCTTGATAGTGGGTCTGACATTTCCATCATTAATGTACAGACATGGAAGAAGCTTGGGAGACCCACTATGATCAAATCACAAAAAACGGCGAGAAGCGTCACTGGTGAAAAAATAACCTTCGAAGGGGAATTATTGACGAATATTTCTTTCCAGAATAAGACCGTAAAAGCCAAAATTTTTGTTATGCGAAAATCTAATAACCTTTTTGGAACTTATCTGATTGAAAAGTTTAGCCTATGGGATCTGCCTTTAAGCTCCTTTTGCCAAAAGGTTGAGGATTCGAATGTGGAGGCAAAAAAACTCAAGAGGGAATTAAAAGAAAATTTTCCAGACGTATTTTCAGGCGGTCTTGGAAGGTGTACAAAAACGGTAGCAAAGTTTGAAGTTAAAACAAATGAACTACCTGTGTTCAGAAAGAAAAGAAATGTTCCATACGCCGCTATAGAGCAAATAGACGGTGAATTAGAAAGACTCGAGAACATGGCTGTCATTTCAAAAATTGATCACAGTGAGTGGGCTTCACCTACAGTTTATGTTAAGAAAAAGAACAAGGAGATTCGGGTTTGTGCCGATTTTTCCACAGGCTTGAACAAGGCATTAAAAGACCACCATTACCCTCTTCCAAGCCCTGAAGAAATATTTGCGAAACTGAGTGGAGGAAAATATTTTTCTAAAATCGATCTCAGTGACGCTTATCTTCAAATCCCTGTCGATGAAGAGTATTCAAAACTGCTATGTATCAATACCCATAAGGGATTATACAAATTTAACCGACTTCCTTTTGGAGTAAAGGTCGCCCCTGCGATTTTTCAACAAATTATAGACATGATGTTAAATGGGATGGATTTCGCAGTAGGGTACCTGGACGATGTGTTAATAAACAGCGTTAGCAAAGAACAACACAAGACTCATGTAAACCAAGTATTCAAAAAAATCCAGGATTATGGGTTTAAAATCAAAGATGAGAAATGTACTTTTTTCATGGAAAAAATAAAATACTTAGGACAAATCATCGATGAGCAAGGAAGAAGGCCAGACCCAGATAGGGCAATGGCGATACGGAACATGCCTGCTCCAGAAAATATTGCGTCTCTACAAAGCTTTTTAGGGTTGGCGAATTACTACAATGTGTTCGTACCAAACATGCATAAACTAAGATCACCCTTAAATGAACTGTTAAAGAAGGGTCTGGACGCAAGAGTGCGAAGAAGCGTTTCAGAAAATTAAAGATATCTTAACGTCTGACTTGTTTCTGGCACATTATAATCCCAGGCGCAATATTGTAGTTGCAAGCGATGCCAGCAACTATGGTATAGGAACATGCATATTGCACAAAATGGATGATGGAAAATTAAAACCCATAGCCCATGCATCCCGAACACTTCTACCAGCCGAAAAAAACTACTCTCAAATTGAGAAAGAGGCTCTAAGCATTATATTCGCGGTAAAGACATTTCATCGTTTCCTGCACGGTAGACAATTTCTGTTACAAACAGACCACAAACCCTTATTAACAATTTTCGGATCGAAAAAGGGACTATCACAACACACTGCGAATAGACTCCAAAGATGGAGTACCATTCTTCTGAACTACAATTTTCAAATGGAGTATGTACCATCTAAGAAATTTGGTCATGCAGACGGATTATCAAGGTTGATACCTAAGCAGACAGAACCATTGGAGGATATGGTGATAGCAGCCATTCAAGCGGAAGCTGAAGTAAAAAATACGTTATGTGACACAATAAGAGAACTTCCAGTAACGCTTGATGAGATTAAGAGTAAGGCAGAGGTGGATGAATTTATCATAAGCACGAAAGAAAAAATCAACAATAGCCAACTAGATGATGGTGATTCCCAAACAAAAATGTTATTAATCCCCAGAGGGGATATTTTCAAAGGGGGGTGTTACACCGGCCGTTCTTACACAGGAGAAACTACACTGGTTGTCACTATAAATAGTGCGAGTCACCAGAGTCACCAGAGACACACAGAAGAAAAAGCACAGTCTTGTAACTGTCTAGCCAAGAGCTAGTCACTTTCTTACTTTGTTAATACACTTGTTAAACCAACCCTCGACTTGACTTTCTTTATTTATTATTTACTGTGGAACAACTTCACAACAATTAGAAAACAATATGGTGCGGTAGAATTAGTTTTTGAAATCCTTCTGTCGAGGAAAGATATTAGAACACTGTGTTCTACATTGATAAATCAAATTATTATTATTCTTATCGCCAGTAGTTAACCTTAAAATTTCTAACCTATTCTATAATTGAGATCTTTTGATTCCTATTCTTCAGTCACTTTTCTGTGTATTCCCGCTAATTCTACTATTCCGACTCCGACTGTCGAAATACTCGCTCCCACACCTGAGTACAGTATTCTATATGAGGCTTTGTTAGAGAATCTTATATATTCTTAAAATAACATTGAAGTACAAATATTTAATGATCCAATTGACAAAAACGGATTATTAGATTGAAATATATCTGATAAATGCCGCCATTCCTCGATTATTTGTTGTCAGTCATATTTATTTTTCCTAATAACTATGAGACATGTTCCTTATAACTATAAGAGACATGTTGAGTTATAATTACTTTCAAATGATTGGAATTCATCAAAAGAAAACGAGAAAAGTTTTCAATGGTGGCGATTTATATTAAAATATTTGTTACATCTTAAGGAATACAAGGTTTTCAGATGTAAGTAGGTATTTGTTAGGCTTATATATTGCTATTTTATAAGCATAAAACACTACATCACTGCATAAGAGAGACACATTAACACATACATTATATACGTATCGAAATGGATCTTTCATATATAAGAACTAAACTAAAAAACTAAAAAAATGTCTGTAACAGAATGTGGGGGATATTTTTTCATCAGTGTATGTATCAGTTTACAGACGTTCTGTAGCGTATTGTTTCCATCATTCTTATATATCCTGTTTTCTGTCCCTCTCTCCCTTCCTATACCTCTCTATTTCTATCTCATGTTTGGTGTGTTTACTGTACGACATATAAACCCGTTTGCTTATCGAATTTCCAAACGCCATATCTATTGAACAGGATCATCCATTCGATTTGATTAATTGAGCACACAGTGATATTTTACGCACAGCTGAACGGAAGTTAGGGATTCTTTGCCAACAGTATTGGTGCTTACGCGAAGTCTCTCTTTCCTCTCTCACATTATCTCCATCTCTCCCGCGTTTCTTTCATCCTTTCTACATCTCTATCTCTGTATATCCATGCCGTCAACAATGACGTCGTATTTTCAGATTCTCAAACAGGTTGAAAGAGAAACCAACCTTTCAAAATACAGGTCTAATTTTTCATCAACAAAATAATAACTGAAAAATAATTTAACCGTTTAAATTGATAGAAAAATAATATTCTAATGGCATATTCAGTCAATCGGTACTGATCGAATCGTTTGAATACCCAGTTTTTTTTTTTATTGAAAAGGCTGACGTTTAAAGTGTTACTTCGGAATGAGATGTGCTCACAATTTTCTTCCAATATTTTAATATATGAGCGTTTCAAACAAAATATGAACATATATACAATGTGTGTGCGCACACACACACACACACACACACACACACACACACACACACACACACACACACATATATATATATATATTTATAAAAATATTATTGTTTATCAGCCCCCTTCCACAAAGGCTGGGCACTCTCGAGTAGCTTTAATAACAAGCAGTACTAATAGCTATATGCACGATCCGAACGCCGTTTCGTAGATCACTCTAAGTGCCTGGTAAATAGCCGCCGATTTTCGCTATTTACATTTAAAGTTCCTCTATATTTACTAACTAATTGGCTATGGCCGATGGATAAGATCCCCGACTACGAATCAGATCGGGGTTCGCGCCTACCGACCGTTGAGAATTAGTTCTTAGACTGAAGATTGCGTTAGCATGAAACATCGATGTCTCTAGGTATTTAAATAATTAATATTTATTTATAAAAATATTATTGTTTATATATATATATATATATATATATAGTATAAAGAGGACTAGCGAATATTTGGTATTTTTATGTGTGAAAAGAGTCTTTCTTCATTCCATATAACGTTTCGGTGTATTATATACCCTTTTCAGATATGCAAAAGCCCACAAAATGTTTTCACATTGGAGAAAGCATTACAGTAACGTATACCTAGACGTACATAGCATATACAGACATCTAGCGATATATGCATATAAATAAAGACAAAATCATATATTTACAAACATTAATATTTGGCTCTAAAGAGTTAGACGGGTCAAAACATCTATCTATCTATCTATCTCTCTCTCTCTCTCTCTCTCTCTCTCTCTCTCTCTCTATATATATATATATATATATATATATATATATATATATATATATATATATTATATATATATATGCATATAATGAATCGACGGAAAATTACAAGTACACAAGTAGACGAAGAAATGAAAAATAAATAAATGTGTAACTTACGATTACGTTCTGAGTTGGTTGGACGATTTTAGAATCAAGGTAAATCTCAATTTCTTTATATATATATATATATATATATATATATATAGAGAGAGAGAGAGAGATACTTGAAAAGGTGCGACCCGTTGGGTGACCCATTGAGTTCGGGTTGGATTGTTTGGATCCGAAGAAAGCGAGTATCGAAGCAAGTTAAATTTCAAAATATAGACTAAATATAAAATGTGTCCCTTTCTTGATATCTCTTTTATCTATTTCCCTGTCTAGCTACGGGTTAAATTACTATTTAGCTACAGTGTTGAGATTTTATTTTTATTTTCAACGGACTATTTAAATCTAGTATTAGAGAAAGAGAAAGAGAAAGAGATCGAACACTTGCTTAGTTAATGCAAATTACGGTTAATTAACTTAATAAAAAAGGGAGTTTAAAAAACATATTTCAATCTTCAAAGTATTAATTTTTGCATGTATTTTCAGTGATTAAGATATATAGGAAAAGGCTTTACGGAAACAAACGTTTATTAACTCTACAATAATATATAGAAGACCGATAAACATTGAGAGGGATACTGGAACGAGAGAAATAGACAACGTATAAAATAATAACCGGGAGACTTGATGAGTTAATTACAAATTACGGCAATTAAAATGGAAGTTTAAAAAATTATCTCAATCCCTAAATTTAGGAATATTTTAGAATGTAGTAAACATTCAGAAATAACAACGGGGTATGAATCTGTATTAAAATAACAACGTAGTCTTATACCCTAAGAATAAATAATTCGTATATATTAACTTTAGGGACGTATATTATTCACTTTTCTTGAATCATTTAATCTCGAATTACGAATTAAGCCAGGTATAGCCTGATACATTCTTCACCTTTCAAAGAGGTCAGATTTCATTATCTACTCGACGTGAACGACCGATTATTGCGTCAAGTCATTTCACGCACTGATCTCACAATGGCTTCTTTTGTAGATAACCTACAGATCAGTTAACATTTCAATAAGAAAGTTGTTTATTGGACGAGGAGAAATTCGGAAACATAAACAGCTTCATTGAACACAAAGTGAAAGACAAACTAATAAAGCTTGTAAGAGAATCAGACAGTTGCTGCTCGAAATAAAATATATTTCCTTTTCATCTCTGTAACTTTTTCTCTCTTTCTATTTATTCCTTCTCATTTATTTGACTTATTCGCCAATGTTTTATGACAAATATGATTTTATTTTGTTTCAAAGTTTATCGAAATCCAAAAAGTTTTAAAGTTTATCGAAATCCACAAAGTTTATCGAAATGAAAAAGTTTCAAAGTTTATTGAAATAAAAAAAGTTTCAGTTATCGAAATCCAAAAAGTTTTAAAGTTTATCGAAACCCAAAAAGTTTTAAAGTTTATCGAAATGAAAAAGTTTCAAACTGAGTGCAGATCAATCTTCGGATGAAGATCAAAAAAAAGGGGATGAATCACTGATACGAGAAGAATGTAAAAGTAAATGAATTCCCCAAACAGAACAGGTTTGCACCACTTTTATGTTCCCTTACGAAGATTAAAATTTAGATATAATGATACTAAACATTATGTCTAAAATATTTATTCTAATTTTGATAAAAATAAGTTTGATTCTAGAAAATGTCTAAAATTTAAGCTTAATAAGAAATTGAAATTCAGCTAATCTTGCTTAATTGGTGTCTAATGATCAAATTTAATGAAAATCTGAAAAAAAAGAAGAATTTTATGCTCCCTAAAGATACCCAAAGGAAACTGAAATTTGAGGAATATTTATTAATAGGTATCTGAATTTTCAAAGAATTTGCATAAAATTACATTAAACTAAAATATATTACCAATCTTTACGCCTCGCAGCTGTGTTCTATAATTCACGATGATCGGTTGACTTTTTTTATTTTGACTATCCTGTTTGTTATTTTTACAATATTATTTTAAAAATCGGATTTTGAATATTAAATTTAATTATTACAATTGTGAACCTGTATGCGTGCGTTCACGACACTGGTCGCGATTGTTCCACACGTTGTGCTGGTCAAGGGTTATTGTTCGATTTAGTCAGCGCTCCAACAAAGAATTTTCATCCCAAGTAAAACCACGAGTCCAGTTTATAACAAGTAACAGGTTTATTTGTTGATACTCGTTTGCTTAGGTTGAATGGCAGACTTGCAGAATGAGAACTTTTACCCTGGCGAAATAAAGTATAAGTCCGATCAACACAGTCTTCTGGCTAAGAGTCACAAATGGGTCCAATCTGCCTGGAGAGAAACCCAGCTTCAACTAACTACCAGCCCTCTCAGAAAAACCAACTTCCTGTCATGCCTAGAGAGCCAGCCCTCCTTTAATTCCGAATCTACTGAATCGGTTCTCTAACACACACACACACCCCACCACCACCACCACCACCACCACCATCATCATCATCATCATCATCATCATCATCATCTGGCAGGGACACTATCTGAAAATCTTTTGCCTATTTCTACTATTTAAAAATTTCTCAACAGTCCAAATACCTTCTGTAAACTCACAGAAACTCTCCAAACCTTTTTGATAATTCTACTAATGTAAAATTTCTCAAGAGTCCAGATCTTTTCTGCACGCTTTCAGGTCTCTCCAAAGATATTTAACATAATTCTATCACTTTAGAATTTCTCATCAGCACAAATATCTTCTGAACACTTAAAGAGGCTTTTTACATAATTTCACCATTTTAGAATTTCCCAATAGCCTAAATATTTTCTGCGAACATACAGGAACACTCCCCAAAACCTTTTCAATAATTCTATCATTTTAGAATTTCTCAAACAACCCAAATATCTTCTGCAAACCTGCAGGAACACTTCCAGGGGCTTTTTCCATAATTCTACAATATTAAATTTTTTACAACAGCCCAAATATCTTCTGCAAACCTGCAGGCACTCTCCAAAAATTTCCATAATTCTACTATTTTAAAATTTATCAAACAAAATTTTTTTAAAAAGCTTTCAAATCCAGATCTGTAGAACAATACAACAGTTATCCTTGGGCACACAGTGCAAGGAAATCGACTGCCCACTACAACTAATATCCACTCCTCACAGAACCTGAATTGCACAACGTTAAACTTACCTTTATAACTTCTCCTAACTCTCCCCTACACAATCTATGATAATTATTTAGCCAGATGGGGCTTTTGACTGGGTGAACAATAATCAACCTCTTCACTCTCAACTTGGCCATTGTGTCTGGGTGACAGTGGTGTCATCGATCCAAAGTGATTCCATGAGACATCACACAACTACAACAGGGGACTATTTAGGTGGAAGGGTATGCGTTCCCTCTTCAGGTGATGCGCCAACTCAAACCAATTGGATCCATCCTCGATCACCGCTCCAGCGACATCCACTCAGATCGTTCACTCAATCTCCAGACATAAATAAAGCAATTATTCCAATAAAATCACTCTAAACATCAAATTCATTCTACAATAATCTTCAATACATAATTAACTCTTAAGTAAAACAAACATATTGGATCTGCTTATTCAATGATTGTTTCCACCCATAGATAACATGTTTCTGTTTCGCAATATTGCCCCACAAACATTCAGCATTGGTGCCCAAATGCTCGTTTCCTCAGAAGTACTGACTTCACTCTCAACGGTTGCGATCCATTTCTGAATTGGATGTGAAAAGGCAAATTGATTTCCTTTCTTTTCCGTTCCCCACGGTCACACCTAAAAGATGAATTAATTTGCATCGAAATTATCAAAATGATAATGTCCATATGACAAGAAAACCCAACTTTCTTGTCATGCCTAGAGCCAGCACCCCCCTCCCATCTCTTGGGGTCCGTTCTTCCTGACCGGAAATCCTGGACACAGTCTTTCTAAGCGATTACCTCCCGACGGCCCAAGTACTGCCTACTTGAGATATCCACTGGAGATAATAGCCTGACAGGACATTATCATGGAGAAAATCTACGAACATTACTTAATTTAAAAGAGAAATAAGATTCTGTGTTATCCAATATACAAAATCCTCCCTTTTCCTTCTGTCATTTGCACTGTCTGTAATTCGCATGTACTACTAAAAAATGCAGCCTACTGCATTTTTACACGATATCGTTCAGCCATTAAATTATTAATTGAACCAAATTGTTATCAAACTATAACTAAATTTGTTCTTTTCATTCCTATATAATTATTGGGTGTAAATAGCTACCCAACATTTGGTAAAGATTTTAAAGCCATAAATGACTGTCTATTCGACAGTTTAAAAATGCTTCCAAATTAAAAAATTAAATTTATTAAAATGACGCAAAAATGGGGAACGGAAATATATCAGTTAATTAGTATTACTTTGATTTAAAAAGATATTAATTATTCGATTAATATGGAAAATGAAAAAGTATAACTATGACGAATTATTTAAATTAGTAGATTTACCCTGTGTTGCTGGGTGAGTAGAAAATACAAAACAAGAGTCCAAAAATGTATGTGTAATAATCTGGCTGAAATAAAATATGGATTCATAAGAAATAAAATATGGATTCATAAGAGGAAAAGAAAAATTGGCTGAGCAACAAAACCAAACATAATTGCAATAGTGTTAACTGTTTAATAATATTTGAAATGGATTGAACACGTGACCAATATACATATATATATATACTTTTAGTCTCTCCTCCTCCCCCTCCTCCTCCTCCTCCTCCTCCTCATCCTTTGTTGTCCAACTCCCCGTTGTCATCAACCTCAAATAAATACTAATCTTCCTTGTCCACTCACAGCGTTTTCAATCGGCGTTCACAAGCCAACTGCCGATTTTTTCTCTCTTTCTTCTTCTTCTTCTTCTTCTTCTTCTTCTTCTTCTTCTTCTTCTTCTTCTTCTTCTTCTTCTTCTTCTTCCTTGCTCACTCACAGCGTTTCCAATCGGTGTTCATAAGCTAACTGCCGATTTTTTCTCTCTTTCTTTTTTTTTTCTTCTTCTTCCTTGCCCACTCACAGCGTTACCAATCGGCGTTCATAAGCTAACTGCCGATTTTCTTCTTCTTCTTCTTCTTCTTCTTCTTCTTCTTCTTCTTCTTCTTCTTCTTCTTCTTCTTCTTCTTCTTCTTCTTCTTCTTCTTCTTCTTCTTCTTCTTCCTTGCTCACTCACAGCGTTTCCAATCGGCGTTCATAAGCTAATTGCCGATTTTTTCTCTCTTTCTTCTTTTTTTTCTTCTTCTTCTTTGCCCACTCACAGCGTTTCCAATCGGCGTTCATAAGCTAACTGCCGATGTTTTCTTCTTCTTCTTCTTCTTCTTCTTCTTCTTCTTCTTCTTCTTCTTCTTCTTTAACATTTCTTTCTTTCTTTCTCCCTTTCTACTGTTTATTATTATTGCTTTTCTTTTTCTCATTATAATTAGTATATGTGTTATATATATACGTTTGTACATATTCTACATTATTTTTATTTAGATAGCTTTGGATTTGCTCTATCAATTTATTTTGATTAATTTGATAAGACTTAAAAGCATCAGGATCGCGAGTAATTGCCTTATTTAATTGTCTAAATATTTTATTTTGATCGCCACCTTGTTTAATCATTCTTATTATTAGGTCAGAAATTGGGGGCATTAAATCTACTAATTTTAATGTAACACGAGCAATCCTCAGAAATTCGGACATAATACTCCCGTAAAATATATACACAGGGCAGGTACTATTTTTATGTGGCATCCGCACGATACGAAAAGGGAATGGATTTCTTTTATCAAACAGTTTATAGATAAATATTTTATCTTCAATTTTTATATCCAAATCAAGAAGAGTAGCTTGTGTTCCCTTATGTTCACAGTTTAATTTTAACTCTTTAGGATATATTAAATGTTTAGTATTTGCAAACTCTTCGCTATCATTAATGCAAACAAGGTCGTCAATATATCGTCTACATTCATGATAACTATACGCTCTAGATATATCATTTTTTTTTTAATTAATGATGACATATACATATATTCAAGTCTATGTAAATATAGATTTGCCCAAAATGGAGACGGATCCAAACCCATTGGAATACCTATTGTTTGGAGTAGTAATTTATTTCCTATTTGAAAGTAACTCTCTTTTATAAGGTGACTTATAAGCATTGTCAGCATTATATATATATATATATATATATATATATATATATATATATATATATATATATATATATATATATATATATAGTGTCAGGTTGTATATGAAAAGAAATCAAAAAAGTGCTCGATCGTATAAGAGAGCTAATATAATTTTTTTAGATACTGTATATTACATATTTCAGCAATGTACCGCAGTTTCATCCAAAAGGGCAGATTTAGACATCTTTAGTAAATCTTCGCCGATAATTCCACTGGGCACGAAGATTTACTAAAGATGTCTAAATCTTCCCTTTTGGATGAAACCGCGGTACATTGCTGAAATATGTAATATACAGTATCTAAATAAATTATATATATATATATATATATATATATATATATATATATATATATATATATATATATACTGCGACCAGCGATAATAGCTTTCTAATAAAAATTAGATTCACTCATCATTCTGTTAACCAATTTCAGCAATTGTTTTATGGAAATTCTGGCACATTATGATAACATTATTTGATTGATTTATATATTGTTGTTGATAGTTTTACAGTCATTAACGTTTTTTTTCTCATTTCAAGGTGGTCGAGATAATAGCTTTTTTGCTTCTAAAAAAATAATGGGGCGTCTAAAAGCGCTAACTACGGGAGAAAATAAATTATAATAAAGGAAACACTAAAGGAACCTCTCTTGGTGTAATTGCCCGAAACATAAGTCATGTGAATACCGTAAAAAAGATTTATGAAGTACCCTGCCACAACGAAGAAACGATCAGATGCTGGAATATTCAAGACTGTCACCAACAGGGATTTGAGGAATATTAGTCCTCGACTCTGTAGAATACCTCGACAATCAAGCAAACTAATCTTCTTAGCAGCTGAGTGTCCTGACATACAACTATCAAAAAGGAATGCTCCAAACAATGACTTCTGTGAAAGTTTCACTTAAAAAGCATCTTCTTAGACGAAGAGACAACAATTTGAGAATGGAATGGGCACAAAATATGAAGATGGATATGAGTAAGGTTCTTTTTACTGATGAGCCTCAGGCAACATTTGATGGCTGGTCAAAAGGGTGGGGTTATTCCGGAGATGAGTCACCATCGTTTGGGACCACAACAAAAGGGAAAGGAGTCATGACATGGACGGGTATCATTGATTTGTTGGTCTTATAAGAGTACCCAAAGGAGTAACAATGACGTCTGCTGCCTATTGCAATCTCTGGAGATAATCTCTGGTACCTTTGCTAGATGACATAAATTTTGCTCGACTAAGAGACATTGTTTTTATGCACAACACTGCTCTTTCTCATTTTACATATGTCACTCAAGCATTCTTAGCATATTTGCACCTCAAAGGTACAAAGTTAAGTATCTGGCCTAAATGCTTCTCAGATTTAAACCCAATAGAAAACTTTTGGTCTATCATCAAATGAGATGTTTATGCCAATGGACGTAAATTTTCGTCTAAAACGGACTTCTGGGAAGCAATTAATACCAGAGCAGGGACAGTGTCAGCAGCCACTATTAAAAATGACTGATTCAGTCGATATAAAGGTTTTTGAAGTTATAAATGGCCATGTTGGGGAAAAAGTATTTGGTCACTATATGTATTGAACATCGCAATACTGCAACACCCCCGCCCCTATTTCTTTCTCCGTATTATTATATATTTAATAATATCAATTAATTGTTTGATAAACCGTCATTCATCTTTATTTTATCTATTTAGTGAAAATAAACGTTAATTTTGGTTATTTTAATTGAAAAGCTATTGGTTGGTAAAAATTCAGTGATTTTAACAAATATTTTATTTTGGAAATACCAGCTATGAGTTCGTGCTTATTTTATTAGCAACACTTTTATAGCAGAGTTCTAGATTACCTGTGAAAATAAAATATGTTAATTGGTGTAAACATATTTATAAATGGTCGCGTCAATTATTTCATTTTTAGTTCGAATTTAATTGAATCCTAAAAGCAAATCTGCCATTTTTCACAATAGAATAATAAAATATTAGAAAAACTCGTTCGCACTTTTCTGTTTTGAAGTTGCATATTTTAAATTACAGTCATTTGGACATAGCTGGTGTGTCTGAATAGTAACGAAACTGGCTGTGAGACCTATGAACCGAAGAGAGTTAATTAGATTGTGTTATCATCTTACCTGATATATTGAGAGTATATACATATTATATTTATTTACACCTTTCCTTATTCACCACGATCATGCATATGTTCACAACGTTCCGAGGGTCAGGAAGTTCCTGGCCGAGAAGAACATCGCAATACTGCAACACCCCCGCCCCTATTCCTTTCTCCGTGTGTCTGTTCTTTTCCCAAGACCAAGAGAAAATATATTTGAAGGCAGCGTAAAGGAGGCCACCAAGAGTGCCGTTACGCCGAAGCTAAGGTATATGACAAAAGAATCTTTACAGCAGTGTATAGAAGCGGTGAGACAAGTATATTAGACTCGGAGAAAGAGGCACTTTGATAGAGAAAGCATATAGTTTGTTGTTTGAATGAAAAATATATTATTTGAGACACCACCCCTTACTTTTCGGACACACCTCAAACATTTTCCAATTAAGCATTATTTTTAACAGTTGTTTTTTTTTCTTTCTTATTTTCCTTTCAAAAAGAAGAAAGTAAGAATCGATATTTGACACCATATCTCGATTTCCTATTGAATCTGTTCATTCTTTTCGTTCGGATTAATGAAAAAGTCATTATATTCATTTTCTCAACCGATGATAAAAATGTCGTTTCTCCTTGATCAATAACGAAATCCTTTTCCATTATTCATAAGCAAGCAAAGTTGTCACGAAACTTGTACAGAGTTTTGCTCGCATTTTCTTAATCTTTCCAGGCTGATTTCGAAAAGCATCCGTCAAAACGTGAAAAATACTTTTTTTATTGATTCTATTCTTTCTTATCAACATTTAGAAAGAAAACCAATGGCACAACAAGCATTTATTCATTTATATAGATATTCGATATTATATATATATATTCGGTTTTAGAAAATGGCGTCTGTTTTATTGTTTACTAACAAACATCTTTACCGTTGTAAGTAAGAACAATAACAAAAAGCTACGTATATATATATATATATATATATTAGCAGGTAGACACGACGTTGCTCGGGATTGAATGAGGATCACTAATGTCTACTGTTTCACTATGCTCACAACATCATATTACTTTCTTTGTTTTTACTGTCCCCCCGTTTCGCCCAATAATATAGTTGGAAAGAGCTGAAATCTTAGAAAACTCTCTGAATTAGTTTTTTTATACATATAGTTTAATTTTCATTAAAATTGGATAAACATATTTGATGTTTTAAGGGGGCTCTATCTCCATGGGTGTCTTCAAGGTGGGGACACGTAAATATTAAGCACCTTGAAGGTAACGTAGAGCTTCGGGACCAGTCTTCCACGGTTCTGATTTAAATTTCGTCAAAAAAGGATATATTTAAAGTTTTAAAGGAGGCTCGGCTCCCATATCTCCCTTAGTTAGGAGGGCACTTTGATATTCGTACCAACTTCCATTGTCTCCCCCAGAAAATTTTATACATATAATTTAAATTTCATAAAATAGGATATATTTGAAGTTTTAAGGGGGTTATTACATAAGTTATGCACTTAGGGATTCAGGAATACTTCTATTGTCATCCCCGGAAAATTTTACATACGAATACATTTTTAATTTTATGTAGATTCTCTAACCTATCTTTTCATAGTTAACACACAAATATCACGCAAAACACATACACACAGACATTACTTTATATATACAAGGAATTTGCATGTTCTTTCCGGAATTTCCGCCCAGAAGGCGATTGTTCCATTCTAACAACATGAGTGGAGTAGTAGGTTATACTGAAGTACTTCTAAGAGCATATTCAGGGTTGTAGGTTTCGCCTTCCTTTTACACACATCGTCTGGTATTCACAAATGGTCACGTCGCTCAACTCCGGTGATCTAATGAGAACTGGCGTGTCTACATGATTATGATGTATATATATATATATATATATATATATATATATATATATATATAAATCACCAGGCTAATAGTGAATAGCCAGTTCATGCCACCATGTTTTTCAGACCAATACAATTTAATTTGATTTATTCCTTTTGGAAAATGATTCATCCAACTAGGAATATTTTTTAGATGGATGCCATCAAGTTTTTCAAATAATAGTAACTACTTATGCTAACAAATGATTGCATTTATGTCTCTATATAAAACTTAATGTCTGTCTGTATGTGTGTGTGCCCTATAGAAAAAAGTTAAAGAATCTAGATAAAATCTAAAAGGGTATTCTTACGGAAAAGTTACCAAGAAAGATAATGGAAGTATTCCCGAATCTCTAAATGTACACCTAAGGGGTCTATGGATCAGATTTCGTCCGGGGGGATTGATTATTTCAGCAATTTCCATTTTTATTTCAATTTAATTATGTATTAATTTAAAAAGAAAACAATTATATCATGTAGTAATTTGTAAAAAACTGCAAGTCATTCCATAAAATTCATACGGAAATGGCATCAGAGGGAGGCTGCGGAGAGAGATTAAAAATTAATAGACGCTTATTCTGGGGAAATTCTGGGGAAATTCCGGTACCGTGCTTGATCATATCGGTTTGAGTCGAGTTCTCAGGCTTTACCTTGATACATGTTATTCCTACAACTAATCCGGAAATGACGTCATAGGGAGGTAGAGGGGGGTCAGGAACAAAGTCAAAATCCGATTGATATACAGGGTACTTCTGCAGTCCGTAACCTTTCGTTCATTTGATACAATAGAGGCGCAGATCTGAATTTTTAATTATTTTTGCTAAACAAAGGTGGGTCTCTAAATTTTTGATTCTTTTGTACAACAGAGGCGCGTCTCAAAACTTTTGATTCTTTTGTACAACAGAGGCTTGGCCGTGAACTTTTAATTTTTTTCGGGGCTTGTGTAGTTTAGCCCTTATGGTAAACGCTTTTCGGGGACTTGTGCTGTTTAGCCTCCCTATGGAAAACGCTTATTGATGGCCTGTGGAGTTTAGCCCGCTTCAGCGTCTTTTCTGATATCAATCCTTGTACAAACATTAAGCATTTAAAATTATCAGCACTAGGTTCGGCTAATTTAAAATCGTCGCAGTGATTATTGACGACAGATGCGAACGTTGAATAATCTTTGTTGTCTTTTTTTACCAGGTTTAAACACTTCCAGCGTTTGTGAAACAAATAGGTCTTGGGGTAAAATAATTTAGTTAAAAGATTTACAGATTCAGTAAAAGTCAAGTCGCTCGTTTTTCGGTGCAAAATGAAATCCACGAACTTCGTATGTTTGGTGGTGCCTAAATTTTGGAGCAGTAGGCGAATCTTTTTAGAGTTGGCCACATTTTAACAATTCTATTTTGTATAGATCCTCATATCTTCTAAAATACAAAACAAAGGGTTTATCCTCGCCTGTCAATTGCACTCCAAACGGCATTCTGCGAGAAAGTATTATCGTTTTCGTTACTTTGACTCCTAATCGATATTGTTTGCATTAATACTTCAAGCTTTTCTTCGGAGCTTTTTTGTTCTAGTAGAAGCTTTTGAAATCTTTCTTCAGTTTTCTTTTGTTCTAGTAGTTTTTCATTTTATTCTAGAAGAAGCCTTTGAAATCTTTCTTAATTTTTCTGTAGTCTTTCATTTTGTTCTAGAAGTCTTTCTTCTGTTTTTTGCTTCTGTTGCATTTGATACTTCACCAGTTCTGTAATCGTAGCTTTAAAGTCTTCCATAATTAAAAGTAGTCATTTTAGAATACGGTTTTTAGAATATGTCTTTTTAGAATACGGCTTTTAGAAAGTTATTTCTTGTAGATTACGCTTGCTAAACGCAATCTTAATTGTAAAAAGAATATAAAACCATTTTCTTTTTCCTCAAAAAATCACTTTTTTTAGTACGCTTTTCGCGTAGCTGTAGAATTTGCGGTCGGCACTTTAGTCAACAGAAAAAAATATAAATACGGTTTTATTTTTAAAAATTTTAATTTCGGCAGTCGTAAACTTTTCTCTTTTGGAGAGAAAAGAAAAAAAATCATGTATTCCCTTCTTGACAACAACAGTGTCGAAATAGCAATGAAAAAAAATTACCGACCTAGAGAGAAAAAAGTTGGTCTTTACGTGTTTTTTTTTCAACCGGTAAAAGTCAGTATTTAGAACAAGGACGTTGTCTGGTGAATTTTGTCGTAGATTTCTCCACGTTTGTCCTTTTTTAAAGGTTTTTCCCCAAAACGTAATATATTTTGCGTCCATTTCAAGGTTCTCAAGAATTATTTACTGTAACCACGTCGTCAGTCGTTGTAGTGGTGTGAGTTCAAAATTCCACGTCATCGGCTGTTGTAGAGTCCTTTTTTAAAGGTTCTCAAGAAAAATCCTTAATGTTGTGTCCCGTGTAAGTTCGAATATTACGTCGCCAGTTGTTGTGGGCCTGTTTAGGGGGCGGAATGAAAACACGAACACGGGGTTTAGCGAAAAAAAGTATATTGAAAAAAAGTATAATACAACAGAGGAACAGGTGTAGTGATACGTCAGTCTTGATTACTAGTATAGACTGGGGTTTACTCAACAATGAGAAGCATATACTTCCATTATTTATTGTGAATAAAAGAGTCCAAAGTCCGTTATAGATACGGTACCATAACAACCCTAACCAAAAGACCGAACCCGAAGTGCCATTTATGTGATTAGGAGATCAGGGGTGAGTGTGGCGGATGTGATGATTCTGAACTCATATCGAGCGGTAAAGTAGCCCAGACCTGCCTCATTTCCACCATTAAAGGACTCGTCTATTTCTGGCATGCAATTTTAAAATTAACTAAATTTTTAAATTATACGTTGCGAGTGAGGATACGAATGATGATACCGGCGTTAGCAGAGATGATCTTGTTATGTCTCTATGTTAAAATCCGTGACAATGATTCCAGAGATGTAGTTCTGCAAATCAAGTGTGTTTGCATACGTCGGATTTAAGTGAATAAAAGAGCAAACATTATTTGCATTCGGGTCGGGTTAGTATCAATTTGAACTTGATCTTGTAAAGAGCAGAACGCAGAGAAGGAGAAAGAAGAAAAAAGGGAGAGAAAAAGTTGAGTGAGCTATGAGCCGGATTATTTTTGACTGGGGCAATAAGTTTTTGACTGGGGCAACAAGTCGATTATTTGCATTTAATTTAGGGAAATTTACTTTTAACGGTCCCATTGAAGTAAAAGTGAAAACGCCTCCCTGATAGACGTTCAACCCCATTTTATCAGGCGCATTTCTTATTATCTAGATGTTTTTATACAAAGCTGAGAAAGAAATTTCCCTCTATTGTTTGAAGTACCCAGTTTCAATTTAATCAACTTCGTCATTCAAATCACCCATTTAGGAATTTGATCTATAATAACTTATATTTGATTGTATATTAAAAAAAAACTTCTTCAGAGTGTGTGGATGTTGGGAAATTATAATAACTATTAGCTTCGGGGTTTTCCTCTCATTGGATATTGTTTTATATTTTCCTCTGATAAACCATAAAACATATAAAAGGCAAAACACAAAAAAAAACATGGCAAACTAGTTTAAACCTTCTTGGAATGAAAACCTGTTTCTTAAAGGTTCAGAAACTGATAAGCATATCTTGTGTGTACATGCGTGTGTATATGTGTGTATTTGTGTGTGTGTGTGTGTGTGTGTGTGTGCAGTCATTTAATTATTGTAAAATCGTGATTATAGTCGCTGATCAATAGCACTAACGACAATGTACGAGTCAATCCGTCGGTCTTGGAGAAAAAAAACGTATAATCCGATTCCATTCCCATAGAATGAAAAGATGAGACATTTTTATATCAATAATATCATTCGATATTGATTTATGATAAGTAATCCAACAAGAATGAATTCAAAGACAAGTTTCTTTTCGCAGCAGCCTGATTGATAGATTTTGCTTGAGAAACAGACGACAGGCATGACTCTTGAACGGCGAGTGATGAAATGAAAAGAGTGGAACAAAGTGTCTGTTAGCTTATGCTATGCGCCTATTTTTGCCTTTAAATTCATTCAATAGTGGGACAAGATTCTATGGACGAGCAGACATTATTATTTTTGGTGTGCGAGTGCGCAGGTATTCAAATACGTTCACGCTGTTAGTAGTATTAACAGCTTAGAAAACAAAAGTTATTCAGTTGATTTATACTTTAATAAGTGTGTTGTACTGATGTACAATATTACTGGCATTGTGTCAGACTTAACTATTAAATATTTGAAAAGATTATGTGATAAATATTTAGATTAGTTTTGTAATATCATTGATTGTTCCCTATTTCTAGTTTATGATGAAATCAAGGTATGTTTAAAAAGTTTCTACAGTGGTTGTTTCAAAAACCGTCATCCCAACAAAAAAATGAATACCTCCCCCAATATTTTGTTATCCCCCACCCCCAAAAAACAAAACGATTAATCTTTAAATGACGGCCAACATTTACCTTCAAATTTTGATTATATCATCGTACTCCAACATGACAAATTCAGTCATTTATAATTCCTTTACTTTGTTAACAAAAATATAATAAGCAAAAAGATCGACCTACATCTTCATATTCATTTTCCTCTTTTATTCTTTTACATATATCATCCGTCCCACCATTTTACCGGAAAGAAAGTAAGGAATTACTAGACCATTTCCAATTTATTACCCCTTTCCCCCTATTTAATACTTATATAACTAGGATTTTGTTTTCCACATTGGCTTGATTTTTATTTCAAAGGGGAACAAATCATGATTTTAACACTCAAGATTTCCATTATTATGACCTCCTATGAAAATTTTCATTCAACCCAAAACGTATTCGTTTTTATAATTAAACTTTCTTTTTCTTTTACATAATTTCTTATTTATCTTCATAATTTAGATATATTTAATTTTAGTTTAGTTTTAGTTTCAATTGTTTCACTTATAAGACACTGTCGGGGTCTCGGGATAACATGATGGCTGCTATTTTGTGTATATCCGAGATGACGTCCGCTGTTGGAGTTGTTGACACCTTTGCTGTTTCTGTTACTTCGTGTGTATCGCTTGTGGCTTTCATTGTTTCTTTCAAAATTTCAGATACATTATTCAATTTATAGCTTAATGATTTTAAATATATTTAGTTAAAGAAGTGTATGAGTCCTTAAGTCTTACACTGCTAGCATTTTTCTAAATGCTAGATGCTAGATGCTTATTAAATGGTCTATCTATGCACAGATGAATTATTCCTCCCAATAACGCTGCATTTATATATAGATTTCTGAGGTGATACATTCGCCATTGAACAAGAAGTTTCAAATAATAATTAGACAGCTACATTTACCTTGCCTCAGAATTATTTATACAATTGTTTAGTTTATTAAATTGAGAATTATTTAAAGAGAGTATAGTGTTTTAAATATTTTTCAGAGTTAAATATGAGATTTTTACTGTGTACAGTATTTTTTCATAATGTTTGATGTCCTATAAAATTTATAAAAAATGTAGAGCATTACACTATAAGTAGTTTAGAAAGTGAAGCTTGGGTTTACTTTCTGCAGCCTCGTAACTCTCGCTTCCCTTTAAGTCTTTTAGTTCTCACATTTCATGAGCGATGTTTCTAACAAAGGATGGAAGAATGGCTGATTTCTGGGTTGAAATCTCTACTACTACTACTACTACTACTACTACTACTACTAATACTACTACTACTACTACTACTACTACTACTACTACTACTACTACTACTACTACTACTACTACCCTGTCAGTTGTTATTGTCAGTCCAATTTCTACCACTTTTGAATGCCCTATTGTATCAGAAAACATTATTTTTTACCTTATTGTGCCTATGTTGTGTGTATCCTGAGCTTTTTAGTACTTCATATAGAACTATATATTTTCATTATATATATATATATATATATATATATATATATATATATATATATATATATATATATATATATATATATATATATATATATTAAAGAGGGAGGAAGAGAGGTACTGAAACAAGGACTCAGCGTATATAATTATTTAGTTTTTATTCTTCTGTATTTAAAAACAGTTTTTATAATTATTGAGATATTTATTTTTTCTCTTAATATGACGTGTTTCAGTCTCGATTATTTCATTGTCATTTCGCCTATTTTGATCAACTGAAAAGAGAGTCTATAGTTTTACTTCTCTCTTGTTTTTCTACAAATTCATGCCAGCATAAAGTTGTAGACTTGTTTGTCAAGAGGCTTTCAGATTCAGCTGATCAAATGTTACTAAATAACAGAACGCCATTCACGCGGATTACTGCCATTCAAGTAGCAAACCGTGTTAGCGTCCACAATTAGATAAAAGATGGTGACAAATGCCAATATTTGAGGAACGATCATTGGATGAGGTGAAGGTGACGACCATAAAACAAAAGCAAGTAAAATAAACGAACAAAAGGAAATAATAAAAATTGGAATATGAACGGAAATACGACATTTTTAAAGCAAAAAACAAAAAAGATGAATAAGAAGAAATTGAAGAAAAATGAGTAATTAATGAAAAAAGTGAGACCACAAAACATTTTATACATAAAGTTATATATGTGTATATCTCTCTGTAAATTTAGATGTGTGTATTAATTTATATATTTGTATGTACAGGATCCACTTCTAAACCGATCATTATGAATTTTAGAACACAGCTGCTAAGCATAAAGGGGACGTAATGTGTGCACACTGCCCATGACCGTAGCGGCCATGGGCAGTGTGCGATGTCGGCAACGACGCTCGTGCGCGTCCAGGCTATGCGACCTTTACCTAAATAGAAGAAAGTTCACTGTCAAGCAATTTAAAAATGTTCCGGAATAGGTAAACTTCAAATTTCGAGAGAGATACCTCATTATCAAAAGCTAAAAACAAAAACAAAAATATGACCGAATGGTCGAAAAAACGGGATGGACACAACTGTTGAAGAAATACCGCAGAGAATAGGCAGCAGATACGCAGAAAATTGGATATTAATATTAAATTATTCATATCATAATTTATTTAATTTATTGTATAATTAATCAGCTTAAAGCTTGTCATATTATTAGTATTTATTTAATTTGTATACTTTATTATTTATTATTATTTTGCTTTTATTATTATTATTATTATTATTATTATTATTATTATTATTATTATTATTATTATTATTATTATTATTATTATTATTATTATTATTATTATTATTATTATTATTATTATTATTATTATTATTATTATTATTATTATTATTATTATTATTATTATTATTATTTTTTTTTTTTTATATAATTCCGTTTTAATTTTGAATTATACTTAGTGAAAGTCGTTAAGATCCTACCAGAAAATGGACGGTCAAAGGGAGGCAACTGCAAGATTAAAATCTGGTTAGAATTAATTTAAATTCAAAACTGAAATCAATTGTGAAACAAAAGGTAACATTACAGTAGTATGAATTATAAAATCAGTTGAATGAAAAAGGGATGGTTGGGGGGAATTTAGAGATTATGAATATATACATATACACACACACACACACACACACACACACATATATATATATATATATATATATATATATATATACATACATATAAAGTGTAAATTTCTTATTTCTTAATTCTTATTTATTTTTATTTTATTTTATTGATATGTAATGTTATATAGGGTATAATTAATCCTAAAATTTATTTAAAGATCATAAACATACATATATATACAACGTGCATATATATATATATATATATATATATATATATATATATATATATATATGTGTGTGTGTGTATATACATACATGTACACATATAAGGTGTATATTTAATAATTCTTCTTATTTATTTTATTTATTTATTTTTTTATTTTTATTTTTTAATTTTTTTATATCAATATGTAATGTTATGGGGTATAATTATTCCTAAAATTAATTTCTTGCGGACATTAATAGAGCGAAGTGTGTTGCCACATGATATAAGATGTTTGAGAAAAAAAGAAATGTGGGTGTTCAAATGTTCCTTGATGCGTTGGTGCAGAGGCCTAACGGTGCTACCGATATAGAACTTCTGGCACTTAGCGCATTGTAGGCTGTACACCGTATAGGTGCGGAAGCAGAGACCAGAGTTGGGGATGGGGCAATTAACTAGGGAGCAGGGTTCCGGGGCGTAGTGGCTTTTATTGGCCAAATGTTGTCGGAGAGAAGTGCCTGTATGGGAGAGTTGTATGTCGAGGTTCTCACTATGTATGGCTTTGCGGATAGCGGAAGTGATGCGGTCGCTAAAGAAGGGGAGCTTAAGAAAGCAGGTGTTGGTGAGAGTGTGGTGTCTACGTCTTCTGGTGTTATTGAGGCTGGATATGGTAGTGAGGGGGAAACCGTTGGTTAAGAGGGTCTGGTGGAAGGCTTTGGTGTGCGTTGTTTTGTCGGTAGTGGATAAGACATTGTTCTGTATGCGGGTGATTTCGGTGTGCGCATAACTAATTTTAGCTTTGAGGGGTAAGGCGGATTTGTAATGGATGAAAAGGTTCCTGCAGGCGGGTTTTCTATAGAAGGTGGTGTGAAGGGATCCATCGTCATTTATGCTAAGTTTAAAGTCTAGGAGTGAGAGAGAGCCTGAGGCGTTGGGATGTTCGATGGTGAATTTAATGTGGGGGTCAGTATTATTAAAGGTGTTAAAAATAGAAATAGCTTCTTCTCGAGATGAAGTGAGAAACAGAATGTCGTCAATGTATCTCGAGAAGAATATGTGGGAATGACAGGTGCTAAGAGCTTGTTGTTGATGACAAGCTTTAAATTAAATAAATTATGATAGGAATAATTTAATATTAATATCCAATTTTCTGCGGCATTTCTTCAACAGTTGTGTCCATCCCGTTTTTTCGACCATTCGGTCATATTTTTGTTTTTAGCTTTTGATAATGAGAGGTATCTCTCTCGAAAATTTAAGTTTAACTATTCCGGACCTTTTTAAATTGCTTGACAGTGAACTTTCTTCTATTTACTGTTTTGCTATTTAAACCTTTACCGTGAAATATTAATAAATTGATTTGAGATTCCATTCGTATTCTCTATTCTCTTTTGTTTTTGTTCACCATTTCCACCTTCCGGTACCTACATCACATTGCTCCCGCCTCGGATTACTAACACACACACACACACACACACACACACACACACACACACACACACACACACATATATTTATATATATATATATATATATATATATATACTTAAAGAATAATAATGAAAAATATAGAAATATAGTCGTCCAAAGACAGCTGTTTCGTCGTTATTATTCACTGAATTGTTTTCTTTCTTCTATTTATTTTTCATTATCATCACTACTATTAATACCACTTTTATTATAATTTTCACTGGTATAATTAGTTTTACTATTGTAATTGATTTATTTCATCTTTTTATTTTGACAGTTTCTTCATCATCATCATCATCATCATCATCATCATCATCATCATCATCATCATCATCATCATCATCATCATCATCATCATCATCATCATCATCATTGTTATTATTAGAAGAAGCAATTTCCTTTTCTTCAATAATGACTATGTTTTTATTATTACTCATTTTTATATTTTTCTAAATGCAATATTATCCATTAATAATGGAGATTATGTATCTTTCTGTCTGTCTGAAGTCGAAACTATGTTATTAGTTTTGATTGCTCTCTTTTTATATCTATTTATCAGCTCCAAAACTTCCCCAAACATCACGCGTCTTTTAAATTAACATAATTAACTTGTTTTAAAGCTTGTAATGAAGTTATATTTGCAAATATACACTCATATATGTTTTATTTCAGATTTCCAGATGTATTCAAAACATTTTCCTCGATAATAACAATCGTCATAAAAGTTATGGATAGAATTAATTAAAGACAGTGTTTTTTTTAATCTATTAATAATGGAGATTATGTATATATATTTATATATGTTATATACATAATAATCCAGGTAAAGTAGACATTCACAGGATAAACATCCACAGAATTTAAACCGGGCTTATAAAGACTATCATATATATATATATATATATATATATATATATATATATATATATATATATATATATATATATATATAAATTTATTAAGTTAAAATATGTTAATAAAATAAAACCAATATTTTAAAGAGTGCTCAATATTAAGAAGAGCATTTATAAAATTAAATAAACATTATCACACTCTACGCCAAATAGCCAGTGTTTCGACGATCTTACATCTTACCACAACCTGAATACAAATAAAAAGTGAAAAAAAAGGAAACTCGCATTAATATCGCTGACAGAAAAAAACGGACGTGAAAGAAAAAGCGAACAGAAAAAAGAGAAATAACAGAATCAAATAAAATCCAGTTCAAATTCGCGTCAATAAATATCGGTCACTGGTAGTTAACTCTTTAAAATTGCTCGAATGAATCCCTCACTCCCCTCTCTTTTAATGAACGCCCCCTCTCCCTATCAATATTACTATCATTCTGAAAAAAAAATCAGACGTAATAGGAAAGAGAAAATAAAGAATATATATATATATATATATATATATATATATATATATATATATATATAATATTAATATTGAATTAAAGATAAGCGATGTATCGTTAAATAATAATTTATTGTGATAATATGAAGCTCAATATATTGAATAAAGCAATCAATTCAAGAGATGAAAGATGGGAATAACAAATTGTATGGATACAATATTTATTAAGACATCAGAAGTTCAAAGCAAGGAGTTTCATTATCCTTAACCAATGGATTTTTAAAGACACACTCTTTTCATCAGAAGATGGAACTCGGTAAAGTAACTGTAAATATTACCGGTAACATTTAACTTTGAAAATTAATACCCCCCCCCCCACACACACACATATATATATATATATATATATATATATATATATATATATATATATATATATATATATATATGAAGGAGAGTGGAAAGGAATTAGAGAAAGCAAAAGCCAAATCAAAATTCAATTCAAAAGTTCAAAGCAAGGTACATTCCGCAAAAAAGGCAATTTATTCAAGTTAAATTTTCCTTAAGCCAGGCTTTTCAAAGATCAAAATCTTATCATCAGAGGAAGTCGCTGGGATAGATAAGTTGGCAATGGCCAAGATTTAAAATTTGAAAAAATAAAAAAAATAAAAGTTGTAGGGAAGGAAGCTTTTAGCTGAGAAGAAATGTAAAGTCAGTGTAATCACTGTCAAACAAAACAAAAAGCTGTTATAGTGAAAATAAACTCAAGTCTTTTGGCATTAATGGTAATGAAAACAAATCATGTCTCTTAACATCCCCCAATAGTCTAACTCAATCGAAACAAAACGACTTTGACATTAAAAACAAGTTGGCAATTTTGAGCGGAGTGATAACCTACTTTTATGTATTGCACACTTTGAGTATCACTTTTGAAAGTGGATATTACGATGAATTTAATACGGCACAGTTAGAACAGATTCAATCTTACTCGATCCGATTGAACGCGCCAAAACAACGGTACTCTTCTCTGTATCTATGCCGTATTAAATTGGGTAATGACAGTTGAACTTTCAGAATGTTCATCACAACCAGAGCACCACTCTCTTTATATAAAGCTTGACGCACACACTCATACACATATATAGTATATAGGAGAGTTTGAATTATCTACTAGACATCATCATCGAGTGTCTTCTGTATCTCTGTACAAGAGTTTGCCAGGACAACTTGACATGAGGATACTTTACCCTACAAGTAAACCGATCAAATATTCAAAATAACATTGTATTTTGAAGCCCAAATAAGATCACCTCGGTATGGCTACATACTGGCTTATACGAGGAATATTGCACCTTCTCCAAGTGATGTTGCATCTAGTAACAACACTAAGCTGGATACTCCATCAGACTAGATGAATTATTGTCTTGGGATCTGATAATACCAAGAAAAATATAACTGGTCCATTGGGGAGAGGAAAATTAATGTTCTTCATATCTCTATTAACTCAACGTTTGAGAGGTAAAGGAGAATTTTAGTTGAACACTTGGATATCTATGTATCTCATATAGAGATCAAGTGTTAGCCACAGGAAGGAGCTCCTTGATTTCTGAGAACTTCGACTGAAGTAAAATGAAACAATATATATATCTCTATATATAGAGAGAGAAAGAGAGAGAGAGAGAGAGAGAGAGGGAGAGAGAGAGAGAGAGAGATGGGGAAGAATAAACACAGAGGGTTCAATTACATTTGTAAGAGCATAATATATTTATTACGGGTAATACTATACAGTGAACCTTCAATTATGCATTGATACCGGCAGTTTCAGTATGTGTGGGAAATCCGACCCGTTGGGCTATGGAGTACTCTATAGCAAGCTTAATGGCGAATTATGGAGAATGTAACTCTTTAGAGATGTTACAAAAGTACTGACTGCCCCCAAGAATTAGGAGGTGATGAATAAGAACTAAGCACGAGAGCCTTGAGGCAAGAAATGGTAAACATAATGTTCCATATTAATAAAAGATAATGGAGACATAAAACAAAGTAAAGTTAAAATCAAATTAAAGATTAAATTAAAAATTGTAAGAAAATTCCGAAAATTAAAGAAAAAATCTTATATATTAAAACGTAGAATATTAGAAAGGGGTATAAACACCTTACTTATATTGTAGTGCAGGAATCTAAGCTAGTGGGTAGTTAAGTTGACTAAAAGTGATGGTTGGGAGTCAAGGAGTTCAAAGAGTGTGTTGTGCCACCTCAGATGTTCTCTGCTTATACCAGCGTTGTGTTTAGTCGGCCCAGAATTCCATTTGCCACTGGACTTAAACAATGCATGTTCAGAAATAGTTGCGAATGAAGATCGCCGAACCTCATACATACACATGCATTCAGTGACACATAATACCTATACGTGTGCACGTTTACACATAATTATATGGATTTAACAATGTGGTGACTCTACGTAAGAATAAAATACCTGATAATTGCTGTAAAAAGGAAATGGTTAATTTAAATCTAATACTGATGACATTATGAAGCCAAACAACATTACTCCACATACAATATCAAAGAATTGTTAAAATTCAAGGGTCTTATAGTTTTTATACCTTTATATTTTCATATAATTTAAATCATATCAATTTATTTACACATATTTGCATCATATTAAAACAAATAAAGATATTTAATTGCAGATATTTGCATATGCATTACCCCCAAACCAAAAGTAGATATCGATATTCAGATGTACGAACCATTTCGGTTTTTACATTCACACTACTCGCTTTTTTAAAATTCAAAATTTAAAACCATGACATTCTTGTCAGTTACTAGCTTAATTAAACTTCCTTTTTTAATTTTGCAAAAGGTAGTTCTCAGAAATCCGGGCCCCTTCTTAGGGCTAACACTTGATTTCTTTATGAGATACATAGATATCCGATTGTTCATTTAAGATTTTCCTCATCTATCAAAGCTTAGGTTAGTAAAGCAGTGAATAATATTACTTTCCTTGTTCTAAATTGACCATCTATGTGATAGCTTATACTTCTTGTGGCCTTTTCTTTGTTTGGCCGCATTCCAGGACAATAATTCATCTGGTCTGATGGAGTATTTAGCTTAGTGCTGTTATCTGAGCTAACCTGAATAGGAGAAGGTACACCATTCCTCATATAAGACAGTGTATAGTCATGTCGTTTCCTGTATATAACCCCTGATGCACACCTCGTGTTTCCTGTATTTAACTATTAATGCACACCTCACGTTTCCCGGGAATCAATGAAGACCGTTTTGCATTCATTCCCTAAGCATTGAAGCATTTATTAATATTTTTATTCTTATTTTTTAATTTCTATAATTTTTCAAGTTTTAAATAAAATGATGTAAAATGTAGCATTTTTTATGAATGACAAGCGCGTACGCAGACCCCACGATAATGTATCTCCTTTGATCAAATGAACCGTATACTTATTCAAGTACCCTGAGTAATAATGTAGCTTCTGAATGTATATGCTTATAGGGATCTATCTTGAAAACCCTAACAAACAAATAAACAAACGGGTAGGAACTACAACTTCATATATATAAAGTCTATATATATAAAGTAAAGATATATGTTATACCTTACTCCTAATATACTGATTCTGAGTTCCTATTAAGAGGGTTTCTGTTTTTCTTACAATTATTTTATTTGTTATCGTGTTAATATTTATGTTACATAGGCAGTATGAGTCATATAAATAACTATAGTATTAATAATCTTTTGTGTATAAATTAATGTATGTAAACAATTCAATTTAAATGATTACATATTATTTTTTCTTTTGACTTTTTTAGAATATGCATATCCAGAACGATAGCCTCGTGGAAATAGACGGATTGAACGGTACGGAAAACATCACCGAGCCGGTACACCCTCGAAATGAAGACCTAGCGAAGATGGAAGTCATTGTTCAAGGCGTTTGCTTTGCTCTCGCCATATTCAACAACGCATGTGTACTGGTTGCGCTTCTCTTGCGCCGGAAGAAAGTCAGCCGAATGCAGCTTTTTATTTTGCATTTGAGTATCGCTGATCTGATCGTTGCATTTTTTAATACACTTCCGCAAATCATCTGGGACATCACGTACCGGTTTTTGGCAGGTGACAGTATGTGTCGTTTCATTAAATACGCGCAGATGTTTTCTCTCTACTTATCTACTTATGTTTTGATAATGACAGCAATCGACCGTTACAGAGCGATCTGCCACCCGCTCACTAACCAAACATGGACTCCTTTCATGGTCTACAGCATGATATTTACTGCTTACCTTATTGCAGCTGTGTTTAGTATTCCACAAGTGATCTTGTTTCGTTATCAAGAAATCGTTGCCGGAAGCGGCGAGTACGATTGTTGGGTCCATTTTGAACCGTCCTGGGGACTTGAAGCTTACGTATTATCAATCTTTTGTGCGCTCTACTTAATACCGCTTGTGATACTCATCGTCAGCTACAGTTCAATATGTTACACGATCTGGTCAAAATATCGATCATCCCGTGAAGCCAACAGTGACAAGGCGTACAACCAGGAAGTGACGTATTCGGCCGCCAGAAGGAAAGTAAAATTACAACTGCGGCCGACGATGCAAAGGTCGAGAAACAGCGGTGTATTATTAAGAACCCATTCGGTGCGCGGATTCTCACGGGCCAAACTGAAGACTATCAAGTTAACGTTCGCTGTAATACTGGCCTACATTATCTGCTGGTCACCTTTTTTCGTCTGCCAGATTTGGTGGCTCTATGACCCAACGGCCACCACCAAAAGTGAGTATCTACTCTTTACAGTATTACTTCACAAAAATCGGCATAAATTATTTAATCAATTTGATAAAAAGGCAACCGTTTTTAAATGACGTTTTAAACATTTGACAGTCTTATATTACATTATTGCATGAGGCAGTATATATTCCTGCATTAGATGAGGGTGTTTAAAGAAAAATGTTTTGTTGTTTTTAGTGTTTGTTTTATGGTTTGTGATGTAGTTTGTATTGCTAGAATTTCTAGTTTATTTAGAGTGCTGCAAATTATTGTATTATTGGCGCGGGTAGGTAACATCCTAGATGTTTGTTAATAAGTGTATTTAGCGTTCGGTGTATATGATTTTTGTTTATATCTTCTAGAAAAAAAATTGTAGGGCTTTTTTCTTTGCATTTGATGTGAAATATGTGGGGTATTGCAATGTGTTGAGTGGATTTGAAATGAATTTGAATTCTTCTTTTAGATATTGTGGGCTACAAATTCTTAATGCAAGTAGGAAGAAACCGATTATCACACCCATATCTAATCCAGGAATATATACTGTCCCATGCAATAATTACAATTAGATATACGGTCATGAAACTCAACGAGAACTAAAGAAAAGGCTTGGTGAACATAAAACAGATAACAATTCCTCAAATGCACTTTTCTCTCATGCATTTCAACGTGGTCATTATTTTAAGCTAGACTCATAAAATCCATTTAAATAAATCTCTTCAAAGACTTCTTGAATAAACACTCATTATAAAGCCTGACGCAAAACCTCCTGAATCCAAAAACCACATATTTTTCGTTCTAAAATATCAAAAACATTATTTTCACGCCGTATACACACCATGAATTTTCAAATATTGACTTCTATGTTTTCCTTCAAATCAGTTATCTTGAGAAATTCTTGAAATAAAAACAAAACGTTGATGAATATTTAAACAATTTTCGGTTTTCCTATTTCAATTATATATATATATATATATATATATATATATATATATATATATATATATATATATATATATATATATATATATATATAAGAAAATAGGTCGTTCATTTCAAAGCATTGGTGGGTCAGTATTATAAAATTGAAAATAGAAGCCTTTACTAATGCAAGATTAATTAATTAAAATTTTTTTTTACATTAATCTGATTAATTTCGGAATAATATTCTATCATAAGAGTTGACCAGTATTGTGTCATTTATTTTTCCTAAAAAAAAAAAACAGAAACAAAAATGAACAAACTTTATTCCTTTTGTTTTTTTGATAAAATGTCCTTGTTTCTTTAACTTCGAGCATGCCAATGCTTTCTCCGTTATACAATCCCAATTTGAATTCATAACCGCTAACGACATCGTCGCGGATACACCCATAACAAGGACATTTTATAAAGAAAAACAAAAGAAAAATGTTTGTTTATTTTTGTTTTTGTTTTTTTTTAGGAAAAAAAACTGACACAATACTGGTCAACTCTGATGATAAAATATTATTCCGAAATTAATTAGATTAAAGTAAAAAAATAAAAAATAAATTTATCTTGCATTGATAAAGGCTTCTATTTTCAATTTTATAATATATATATATATATATATATATATATATATATATATATATATATATATATATATATATATATATATATATATATATATATATATATAAAGCCAAATTAGCAATACAAGATTAATTAATTTTTTTTTTCTTACATTAATCCTATCGATTACGGAATAAAATTCCTTCTTCAGGGGTGACCAGTATTGAGTCATTTTTTTTTTCATCAAAAAACAAGAATAAAGAAACTTATTTCTTTGTTAATTTGATAAACGTCTTTGATGGTACGACGTCATCGCCTTGATGTTATGAAATGGCGGGTAGGATTCAAAACCGGTGTCGAACGAGAGATGCGTTGTCTTTAAAGTTTAAGATTTCAAATTTCTCATTCAGGCATAATCTACACGGGTCGTCTAAATTTCTACATGTACTGGCCTGTCGTATTATTTTCCATTCAATTATTGGTGAGCGTCCATTTTCTTTGAGCTCCCAATAGTGGCTGCTAGTGCTGTTTTAATTCGATGTTCTCTGTTTTTAAATGTGCTTTTGTGGTCATAATATCTGGTTTTAAAATTAGGGAGGTCATACTCACGCAGTATTTCTTGTTATTCGGTCTTTCCTTGGAAAATAATGTGGCTTGGTAAACAATACTTTTGGTTAGTCATTTATTTTGTAGTGGACAAAGTGCACGATTTATGCAATTACTTCTTTTCTCTTCATTGCTAATGTTTTCATTTCCATTCCGGTGATTCATATTAGGGTTTTGTTTATTTCTATTTGTAGTGTTTATATTTTTGTTATAACCATGACTACTACTTTTTCTCATCGACCCATCATGTCTACCCAATTTTTTATTTTTTCAATTTTCCGAATTATGAGCTAAGTTTTTCGTTTTATTCTTATTTTGTTTTTACTACTGTCTCTTATTTTTAAAGTATAATTTTTACTTTTATTTAAATTCTGTGTCATTATATGTATATATAAATATATATATATATATATATATATATATATATATATATATATATATATATATATATTTATTATTATTTTTTTTTGTTAGTTTTTCCTCGACGTACCTTCTAAATTTCTCTCTATACTATGACGTCACAGCTAGGTGTTCTCTCTTCTGACCTTTGAAAAATAATTAGTACCCCACCCACCTTACTGATCAGCGAGAAATGTCCGCACAACAAATGAGAGGCGAACCCATCTTCAATCTTCTATTGCTCTCCATAGAAGGCGGCATCTAGACTTGTATCTACATATATACATATATATATGTGGAAGCTTGTTTGATAACCTGCGGGGGATCGGAAATACTCCACTAATACACGGACGCAGGCTATCTCCTCTCGGTGTGATGTACCCGTAGACATTGTCAGGTCATCTTCTAGGAGTAAGAAAACTCTGATAATAAAACTTTGCTATTAACCACTTATGTCTTAGCAGCTAACAGTTGGAGAGGGAGGCCTCCTTAGTCTTGATCGAGAACCTTCCTAGATCTGGAATCTCGAAAAAATATCCGGTATGCAAACCTAAAATTGCTTAAGGAGTAGATGGGCTCTGCCTATCGCCTGGCAGTCACACTCCTTCTCTGTCTATTAGCCAGACACATAGGTACTAGCGTGGGACGCCCCAAAGACACCCAGTGCCTGACCTTGTATCCTGACTAGGACAATGAACACCGTCTCTCTTTCTCTCTATTTGGGCAAGTTCGGAAAAGTTTTTTCGTCACTAAGTCTTACATGACTAGTCTGGCTCGCTCTTGTTTCGACAGGTTGAGAGTACAGGTTAGATATCTTGTCTTGCTGCTGTTTCCGACCGACAGTACAGGAGACCTAACTCTTAGGTAGCGCTAAGAACGGCTGCTCCATCAACAGTTGTATAATGCCGTGGGTAATACCATAGAAAGGGACCCTACAGTTATCTCTCGTTGTCTTTTCCGAGGCCACAACCCCCATGGACCAAGTCACGACTAATGGATCGGTGTGTGAGCTTATTGGCACCAAACAAGCACTCACTTTGCTCACCCCACTCTATTTCAAAACAAACATGTCATTATAAAATAATAAAAACAAACCTAAACGAGACCCCCAGCAAAAAAACTTCGCCTCCACCCTTGAGCCTCGCATTCACAAATATCCGGGAACTTAGAACCAACATTAAAGACGTAAACACCTTTATCCTGACAAACTCCCCGGATATCTGAGTGAAACAAACCATAAATTCTCAATTTTCTCTCACCACTTTGACATGACTCTACTGTAAAGACTCTGACAAACATATGCACGGGCTATGAATTTATGTTCGGAACACCCTCCCCTTGACTAGAGAACATAGCTTAGAATCAGATGACCAATCCTACATGTGCTTTAGATTGGCCTTACATCGCAACGTTAGTTACTTATATTTCTTATACCTTTATCCTTCGACACAGGACTGTACCCTGCTTAACTCTGTCTCTGAAAGCATAGATAGATCACTCTCACTCGACTCGAATGCCCAAATACATGTATTTGGGGATTTTAATGCACACCACCGTGACTGGCTGGAATTCTCCAGGTTTACAGATGCAGCTGGTAATTCTACGTATAATTTCTCTTTAGCTCACTCACTCTCACAGACTGTCACTTTCCCGCCTATCTGATCGTGCGAACCAACAAGTCTCACTTCTCGATCTGTTCTTGACCTCACCAGGCTTGTGTGACGAATGCCCTAGTCCGCCTGAGAACGCTGATTACATTGTGGTAATGATTGCCATAACCATAAAAACATGTCCAAAAGCTGATGAGCCGTTTCTCAAAAACGACGAGATACTAGGAGCAGGCTGATGTTAAGTCCATCAGAGATCACATCAGTGACGTCCCATGGAGTGAAACGTTCTCACTCCCTGCTGATCAGTGTGCAAATGAGTTAACCAAATGGGGCAAAGTTTGCATTGAAGCTTATGTCCCCATGCGAAAATTCTTCAGAAAACTCCACTCTTCTCAATGGTTCACCTCAGAATGCGCAGCTGTTATTGCTAAGAGGCAGCAAGCATTCCGACAATTCGGCCGCCATACGTCAACTGCGAATAATAAAAAGTCAAGAAATAATCGTAAAGTATGGATAGATGAAGCAAAGAAAAGGTATACAGAGTTGACCAACAACGTATTCAGTCACAGAAACTAGGTACTCGGGATTTTTGGAAAATGGTGTGGGGAACAATGGATAATAAATAATTCCCCCGTTATCAAACCACAATGATGTCGTTTGCACGGCAACTGATAAGGCTGAACTACTTGCCCAGCGTTTCGCCGTAAACTCCAGTTTGGACTCTGCAAACCACCCCTCCCTAAATTCCCATTGCGGGCTGAAGCCACACTAAATGACCTGGTCATCACCCCATCCCAGGTCACGGACATTATACAAAACATTGACACCTCCAAAGCTTGTGGGCCTGATCTTATACCAGTAATAGTAATAAAGAAATTTCTGCTGAACTGGCCCCTCTCCTCTCCAAACTCTACAACAAATGCGTTGCTGAATCTTGCTTCCCTGATAGCTGGAAAATTTACTCTGTTGTACCAGTCTTCAAGAATTCGGGGGATAAAACTGATCCTCAGAACTACCGCCCAATCAGTCTACTCCCGATCTTTGCTAAAATCTTTGAATCCTTAATCGATCTAGCGATAGTCCGGCATCTAGTTAATGCTATACTTCTTTCTCACCCTCAGTATGGATTTAGACAAGCACGATCTACTGCGAATATCATAAAGGTCATCTCTGAACGCATATATCATACACTGGACAAGGCAGGTGAAGCTAAGGCGGTAGCGCTTGATATATCCAAAGTATTTGACAAGGTATATCAGAAAGGGCTTCTTTTAAAAATTCACTCATATGGTATTACTGGACAAATATTTAATATAATTAGATCCTTCCTAACCAAAAGAAAGATCCAGGTTGTCATCGATGGATGTTCATTTAAGCAACATGACATAAATTCTGGTGTACACGAGAGATCCATCCATGGAGCTTTACTGTTCCTGATTTTCATAAACGACCTCACTGATAACATTGAGTCTGAGATAGGTATATTTGCTGACGACACCACGCTCTACTCTCGTCATGTGGGTAAAACGAACGTACACATATCCGAGGCACTGGCTGAATTCTTAGAAAATGACCTCCAGGTAACCTTGAATGCTGCAAAGACAAAGCTTTTTTCCTTCAATTACTCCAAGGAACCTCTTCAACCACCGATTGTCATGGCAAATAACACCCTACCTGAGAGTTCAACATTCAAATTCCTCAGCACAACATTCACAGGTAACATGAATTGTAACAAATACATTGAAGTCATTGCAAAGGCAAAGAAGGTGGGCTCCCTCTACCGTGCTAGTAAACTTATCAGACCTGACATTATCCTATATATATATATATATATATATATATATATATATATATATATATATATATATATATATATATAAAGCCACTATCCGCCCATGCATAGAGTATTGTTGCCACATCTCGGCTGGTGCATCATCCACTAGTCTTACCCTCTTAGACTAGGTCCAAAAAAAGAGTTGCACACTTAATAGATCCTTTATTATCAACCAAGCTCTAGCCCTGTCTAATCGCCGCAATTTTGCATCTTTGTGCCTGTTTTACAATTACTTCAGCGGAATGTGCTCCGATGAACTTGCTGCTCGACAATCGGCTTAATCCCATCCATTCACTGTGGACGCCCCCAGATGTCGGAGATCTTTTTCCTCCAATTGCTTATTTCCTAGTGCTGCCGGACTCTTGAACTTCCTCCCTGCTCCCTGTTTCCCGACTGTACCAACATGCAGAAATTTTAAACTAATGTAAACAGACATCACGCTACACAGCTCCCAACTCACGCTGACCCCTAAAACTTACACCCTAATTCTCAGTAGCCCTTACTTCTACAGTGGCGAACTGTCTTGTTTTGGGTGAACTATGATAACAAAATATGCGTCGAAACACGAATTAATTAGTGTCGACTGGTTTCCAATATTTATTTAATTTTATAAAAAGCTCTACTCGGTATTGAACACTTTTGAAAAGATATTGGTTTTGTGTTAATTTTGTCAATATATTTTAACTTGAATAATATCTATCTATCTATCTATCTATCTATCTATCTATCTATCTATCTATCTATCTATCTATCTATCTATCTATCTATCTATCTATCTATCTATGTGTGTGTGTGTGTGTGTGTGCGTGTGTGTTGTTATGGCAGTCAAAGTATTCTCGTACTCGAGATTTAGGTAGACATCCAGACTCAGAGATGTTTGAGAATTATTAACAAATGGATGATTTAGTGTTGTTTTCTTTCTGTTACAGGTGAAGGTCTTGTTCTCATTCTGCTTTTGGCTAACCTCAACAGCTGTACTAATCCTTGGATCTATTTGGCCTTTAACAGGAATATATTTCGAAATTTGATTCCTTGCAAACGAGGTTCGAATAACAAAAAGCAGAGAACTAATCAAGCAATGCAATTGAAATCATTAAGGAGAACCAGTATTATAGACGAACAAACTGTTGCAGAAAAGCGGGAAAGTAATTTCAAAGTTCAAAGTGTTCCGGAAGAAAAGCTGTAAAATTAGGTAAGTTCAACTCACTTATACACACACACGCATACGCCCACACACATATACATACACACCTGAATTTTGGACCACAGCTGTTGGCGTAAGGGTGGGCAATGTGGGTTATATAAAGAGCGCAAAGAGGAGATGGAAGTCCTTCGTGAAAATTCAGGTACCTCCGATTTTTATGAAATTATAACAATATTGATTAGATATCAATTAATACATATTCCCTAAATTTCAGTTTCTTTTATGTCTTAAATGTTTCTATAATATAGGTACATCCTCACATTTTAAAATTTAAATATTTCAGATTTGCGTTAAATTTCATACATAGTCATTAGACACCAATTAAGAAAGATTCATGTATTTCAATTTCTTTTTAAGACCCCTTAGGCTTAAGCCTTAAATTTTAGACATTTTATGAAATTAAAATCATGTAATAGATTTTGATCAAAATTGTGATAAAAATTCTAGACATGATATTAAGTAGCATTATATCTTCATTTTAATCTTCATAATTGTTATGGTACCGTACCTATAACGGACTTTGGACATTTCTCATTTACAATAAATACTGGAAAGATATGCTTCTCATATTGCGCACCACCATCCCGTTCAGTCTTTCATTAACTTCGGTTGTGAGAGGCGGCGGGATACCAGTCGAGGATTCGTTCTCGACAATCAGTCCGGCAGTAATTGGGCCATTTGGGTGGCCTTTTATTCGGTCCTGGGTTGTCCTAGGCCGTGCCTCCCCTATTTTGGGCGGAGTAAGTTTATTGCTTACTGGATGAGGCGCCCTGACCGGGGAATGCCGACGGGGCTTCCCACGCTATGTTTGCTAGACCAGAGTGCTGGCTTGATTCTTCCCTACTTTCCAACTTTTGTGTCACATATTCCTGCTGTGGGAAAGAATTACATAGCTGCGCAAACCCCAACCCGTGTAGTCTCTCAGCAACTTCGGTTGATTGAGGACTTCGGGATGGGGTAATACCAGTCGAGGATTCGTTCTTGACAATCAGAGACTGGGCCATTTCGTTGGCCTTTTATCTGTTCAGCTGAGGTATTGGTCATGGGTTGTCCTAGGAGGTGCACCCTCCCAGGCCTTGCCCCCTTTTTTGGGTGGATGGAGGTTTATTGCTTACTGCTTGAGGCGTCGTGATCGGGGAATGCGACGGGGCTGCCCAGGCTATTTTTGTTAGGCCAGAGAGCTCTTTCTTTAGGGACGCTGGCTTGACTCTCCCTCACTTCCCAACTTCGTGTCACATATTCCTGCTCTATACTGGCAATCAAGACTGACGTACCTATACTCTTGTTTCTCTTGTGTATTATTAATTTTTTATCAATATACTTGTTTTTGATAAACCCCGTGTTCGTGTTTTCATTCCGGCTCCTAAACAGGTCCCAAACAACTGGCGACGAGATATTCGAACTTACACCGGACAAAACTGCAACATTATGGATTTTTCTTGAGAACCTTTTAAAAAAGATCCCACAAGAACCGATGACGTGGGATTTCGAACTTACACCACCACAACGACTGACGACGTATATACTTCTTGAGAACCTTAAAAAACTGACAACAAAGAATATTAAAGGGTTTTCTGGAGAACCTTAAAAAAGGACAATCGTGAAGAAATCAAGGACAGAATTCACACAACAACGTGATAGTTAAAAAAAACTGTTTTTTACCGGTGGGGGAAAACACGTAATGACCAACCTTTATTCTCTCATTTAAAGAAAGGTCAGTGATTTCTTTTATTACTATTCCGACACTGTTGTTAATCTTAAACAAAAAGGGAATACATATTTTTTTCTTTTCTCTCCAAAAGAAAAAAAGTTTACGACTGCTTAAATAAAAAACTAAAACTGTTTTTTATTTTTTCTCTGTTGACAGCAAGAAATTCTACGGCTACGCGAAAAGCGTACTAAAACAACAAAAAAAGTGATTTTTTTCAAGGAAAAAGATAAAGATTTTATATTCTTTTTTCAATTAAGATTACGTTCAGCAAGCGTAAGCTAGAATAAAGACATTTATAAAAGCCGTATTCTAAAAAAACACATTCTAAAAACCGTATTCTAAAAGGACACATTTTAAATATGGAAGACTTTAAAGCTACGATGACTGAATTGGTGAAGTATCAAATGCAACAGCGACAGAAAACAGAAGAAATACTACAGAAAAACGAAGAAAGATTTCAAAAGCTTCTTCTAGAATATAATGAAAAACTACTATAGAACAAAAGAAAACTGAAGAAAGATTTCAACAGCTTCTTCAAGAACAAAAGAAAGAATCTGAAGAAAAGATTGAAGTATTAATGAAAACAATATCGATTAGGAGTCAAAGTAACGAAAACGATAATGATTTCTCGCGGAATGCCGTTCAGAGTGCAATTGACAATTTCACTTATTCTCCAGAAAGGGATAAAACCGTTGCTTCGTATTTTAGAATATATGAGGATCTATACAAAATATTTTGTGAAAATTGGGAAGATTCTAGAAAGGTTCGCCTACTGCTCCGAAAATTAGGCACCACCGAACATACTTACATCGTGGATTTCATTTTGCCCCGAAAAACGAGCGACTTGACTTTTGCTGAAGCTGTAAATCTTTTAACAGAATTATTTAGCCTCAAGACTTCTTTGTTTCACAAACTCTGGAAGTGTAAAAAAAAACAACGAAGATTATTCAACATTTGCATCAGCCGTCAATAAGCACTGTGACGATTTTTGAATTAGTCGAACTTAGTGCTGATAATTTTAAATGCTTAATGTTCATACAAAGATTTCTATCAGGAAAATACGCTCAGATCAGACCGAAGGTTCTAAATAGATAAAAAAGTTAATCGAACTTAACACTACAGAAATTAACTGAAGACTGCCAGAGATTTTTAAGTGTTAAACAGGATTCGAAGGACATCGAAGAGTCGGGCATTGCACACATTAGAAAAGTACGTCAAAATCGAAATTCAGCTTTCCCTTGAAAACAATTCAAAACACAAAAAGAGATTTCCGTGCCTCTTGTAAAAAACAGGATAAATTTCCGCCGAGCCCTTGTTTTCGCTGTGGTAGCCTGCATTGGTTTATGGACTGTCTATTTCGTTTTAAGACCTTCCTGACTTGTAACAAAGTCGGATACAAAAGTTAGCATTGTAGAACGAATAGAGGAAATAAAACCTGGGTTCAAGCCACAAGTACAAATGAGCAAGACTACATTAATATAAGGAAGTATGTGCACGTATAAATCCTGGATAAAAATATGAAATTACAATTAGATTCGGGCTCGAACGTGTCAATAATAAACCTACATAGGTGGAAGAGGTTGAATAAACTCACCCTGTTAAAGAATAGCGAGTTCAGTGACTGGGGAAAGAATTACATTTGATGGTGATATAATTACAAACGTGACCCTAATGAGAACTACCAAAAAGTTAAAAATACTTGTGTTAAAAGACACCTCTTTGGCACCGATTAGATTTATGGGAGCTACCAATAAATACGTTTTGCCAAAAAATCGATAGTCTAGACAACTGAATCGGAAAAACTAAAGCTGGATTTGAAAAAAACTTTTCCCAAAGTTTTTTCTGGCGGTTTTGGTCGATACGCAAAGATGGCGGTCAAATTATAACTGAACGAGAATGTTCAGCCTTTATTTAAGAAAAAAGAAATGTGCTTTTTGTCTCGGTAGACAAAATAAATTAGGAATTAGACCGACTAGTGACGACCGTCATCTTACTGAAAGTGGAATACAGTCAATGGGCAGCATCCACGGTCTATGTAAAAAAGAAGAAATCAAAAGAAATTCGTGTGTGTTTGCAAATTTTTCAACCGGATTAAATGTATCACTAATGGATTATCACTCCCCACTGCATAGCCAGGAGGAAGTTTTTTCAAAGTGAAATGGAGGCAAATTCTATTAAAAAATAGATCTGAGTGAAGCGTACCTCGTGGAAGAAGAGAGTTGTGTATAAATACGCATCGCGGTTTATACAAGTTCGAAAGGCTAGCTTTCGGGGTCAAAGTTGCTCCCGCAATTTTTCAGCAAGTGATGGATACCATGTTGGCTAAACTTGATTTTGCTATTGCATACTTTGACGACGTCCTAATCAACAATAAATACATAGAACAACACGGGGAACATGTCAACAAAGTGTTTTCGCTAATCCAGGACAACGGGGTTAAAGTTAAAGAAGAAAAATGTGATTTTTTAAAGAAAAAAATCAAATATCTGGGTCATGTAATAGACAAAAACGACAGAAGGCCGGACACATAACGAGACACCGCAATTGAATGATGCTAGCACCGGAAAACGTCACAGCACTACAGAGCTTCCTGGGACTGGTAAATTACTACCAGGCTTTTATCCCAGAGATGAATAACCTCTGTGCTCCACTGAATGAACTATTAAAAAAGGATAAGGTTTGGGAGTGGACGCCCGAATTCCAAGAGGCATTCAACAAAACTATTGAAATGCTGACATCAGATTTATTCCTTACGCATTACAACCCAAACATACATAATAGTGGTTAGCGACGCTAGTTCATACGGGTTAGGAGAGTGCATTCTTAATTTAATGCCGAATGGAACGCATAAGCCCATCGCGCATGCATTAATGACCCTGCTTCCCAAATTTAAAAGGAGGCATGATGAATAATTTTTACTGTAAAGTTCCACCGCTATATACACGGTAGATTATTGACATTACAGACGGATCATAAACCGTTAATCACGATTTTCAGTTCGAAAAAGGTCTGCCTGTGTATAAAAAAGATCTCTCAACGCGGATGGATTGTCTAGACTGATGCCGAGACAGAGAGAGCCACTAGAAGACACCGTGATTGCTTCCCTGCACGCGGAAGGGGAGATAAAAGCTATGTCATGAACATGGTAAGAGAGCTCCTGGTGACTTTTCATGAAATTAAAAAAGGAAGCCTCCAATGACTAATTAATCATCAGTACAAATTCTAAAATGGCTGATAAAGGCGAACGTTTTGCAGACAGTACTCTTGTACAACGAAAGAGTCGTCACTAAAAAAATAAAAATACAGAAGGATTTTCACATTATCTATCCGGGAACAAACAGGATGAAAAGTTTGATGTGCAGCTTCGTGTACTGGCCTAAAATAGATCAGGACATTGAGAACATCGTAAATACGTGTAAATGCTGTGCCTTGGCAGCAAAGGCACCTAATATCAAACATAATCCGTGGCCAAAGACGAACCGACCTTGGTCAAGGATGCACGTGGATTTTGCAGGCCCGTTGAAGGGATTTTACTATCTAATTGTAGTTAATAGTTTTCCAAATGGCCAGATGTGTTACGATGTAAAAAACCAACTACGGAGGTAACAATAAACTTCCTGCAGGAATTGTTCTCCCGTTTTGGGGTGGTCGATTGTTTGGTCTGTGACAACGGAACGCAATTTACATCCTCTGAAGAGTGCTGTGAGATTTTCCAGATCAGACACATCATGACTCCCTCGTATCATCCTAGGTCAAATGGCCAGGCGGAGCGTTTTGTGGACACTCCAAGAAGAGACATGAAAAAAACTCGCGATACTCCCACGAAAACGGCCCTGCAGCAGTTTTTACAAGTGTACAGGATCACACCAAACGTTAACACACTATATACATTATCTTCTGCAGAGACGAAGTTTTACGCGAAAAGTGATATCTGTTTTTGACAAATTACTGCCGAAACAGACCAAACAAGTTCGAACCTCTATTGTACCAAAACAACGATACATCCTAGGGGACAGAGTATATTTGAAGACGTCTCTGGGAACTTGGTACAATAGAAAAGAGAATTGGAAATATGGTTTACATAATCCAAGGACCTCAGTTCTCTCATAAGAGAAACCTAAATCAAATTAGGAAACGACTGTCGGGTGACACTGACATAATTCCTCAGGTAATAGTAGTAGTAATAGTAGAAGAAGAAGAAGAAAAAGAAGAAGAAGAAGAAGAAGAAAGAAAGAAGGTATGGACATCATATACGATACTTTCGACATACCAGTACCCCAAGCAGCCTCGGAAAAGCGGCAATCTAAAAAGAGACGGAAGACTCCAGATCTTACCGTAATACTCCTGAGGAGGTAAAGTTTAGTAGAGTGTGTTATGTACTGTACCTATAACGGACTTTGCACCTTTCCATCCACAATAAATACTGGAAGCATATGCTTCTCAGTGTTGAGTAAACCCCAGTCTATACTGGCAGTCAAGACTGACGTACCAGTACTGTTGTTTTTCTGTTGTATTATACTTTTCTTCAATATACTTATATTTGCTAAACCCCCTGTTCGTGTTTTCATTCTGGCCCCTAAACAAGCTCACAACAATACTATATATATATATATATATGTGTGTATATATATATATATATATAAATATATATATATATATATATATATATATATATATATATATATATATATATATATATATATATATATGTGTGTGTGTGTGTGTGTGTTAGTTAAAACATCATAGGGTTGAGTCGTAGGTTATACAACAGCTAATATTTATTATTTATTTAGATACTATACATTTCTGTATCTGCTAGGGATACCCGGCTTTAATCTATCTGGCTGCCTGGATTCGGACTGAGTAGGTGTCCCATTTAAACTTTCCAAAGCACACACTAAAATCGCTGTGTCGGATATGTTTATGCATATCGGTATTAATAAAACTCTTATCATATGTGACTATGTATGTGTGTCTCGCCTATACCTGACTTTGATAAATATGCATTTAATTATTTTTTTTATTTACTATTAAACGAATATTTATTAAAATAAAAACAAAATGAGGAAAACTGAAAACCAATGAAAACATCCTATTTACAACAATTGTAAATATTATTGTATATTGAATTCTTTTTCTCTAAGACCCACCCCCGGCAATATGTCTCCACCAATATGTCTCCACCTGGGCAACACTGGGTAAATACATTACAAAATTCTTCAACTATTTAGTAATCAACATGCTTGCAAATTTAATCCAAACAAAATAGTAAAAGTGGATTCGACAGGATTCGAACTTGACATACCCAAGTCGCTAGTGCACGTCGGGATCCACTTCACCTCTGCCACCTCCCATACTGAAAGTAAAAGAATGAATTCGTTCTCTCACTCTCCTGCTCTTTCACTCTTTCTGCTATTCTTCAATATGGCGAGTATTCGAAAAAGTGTTGGAGGCCAACGCTTTCTGAACGTATAGTGGTTTATGTTTCACTTGTCCATCGTTCTCTCTCCTTTTTTCAGTAAAAAATGGACGCGAATCGAAAGAAAAAGGCTATTTTTGTTATTATAAGATATTCCATATAGATTATTGTTGAGAAAAGAATAATCTCAATAGTACGAAATCTTAATAACGGAACAGAAATTTAAATTAAACCCCGAGGAACATTTATATAATAGATCTCCACATCCACATTAAAGTCAAGATCACTTATATATATATATATATATATATATATATATATATATATATATATATATATATATATATATATATATATATTCGACAGAACGCAAATAGGTCACATCTATAAAAAAGTAGAAATTGCCCCAGTTTCCTAAAAATGTCTACTATATTTGTGTGTTCGAGTTTTAGTTTCGGCGTTTTGTATTAACCTAACCGTAAACTTGTTTTGTTTTTATCTGTTTTTTGTTCTGGTTCCAAAAATGTAGAAGCACTGTTTTTATTCAGTTTTGTTTGATAAGCACAGATTTTTGGACCACTTTTACATAATCTGAAAGAAATGTTTTGTTAAGTTATTGTGCCCAGCACTTCATATATTCAGTCGATGTAGACTGATGCAATTTTCATTTCTGTGTAAATCCGGTGACCGTATTTATTGAGCTGGATTTTCCCCACATTTGTAACCGACCTTGTAAATAGGGACAGTAAAAAAGAAGTGTAAAAATCAAACAAAAAAACTACACAACACAAATCACATTTGTTTTTTAATACTTTGTTGCTTACCTCGTTTGTACACAGTGTAAAGGAAGGATTATTATGCCTGCCGCAGGAACATCGTATCTTACTTTGCGGCAGGTAATAAGACTTACCAGGTTCTGTCTCGACAATCTAATCATATAAACAAAAATAACATAAAAAATAATAATACGTCTTTACGGGCTTTTCTCTTAAAAAACGTGAAATGTAATTTATTTACGATACGTGAAAAACATTAAAACAGTAATATTTTATGATATGCTACGATCGATCAGGGTTGTAAAAAGAAAAAAATACTTCTAAATATGAAATGTAATTGTGATTTTTGGCGATGGATATGATTCGAATGCGCGTAATATATATATATATATATATATATATATATATATATATATATATATATATATATATATATATATATATATATATATATTATGTTGTGAAGTGTGTATTGAATGTTAATAAACAAACGATTTATTTATGGGAGAAAGTTTTAAAGGAATGTCTGTAAATGATTAACCTCGGGCGAAGCACGACGTGGTCGAGATGAAATATGTATCATGCCTATTTAAGCTGATCACTGATTGGCTGTTTTACAAATTCTAAATCGGTGAAAGTGGAACGCGTTTCCTCGTGAATTAATCGATAAGCGGTGTATGAGGAATGTAAGAATTATTAAATTCATAGAGAGAAATTTGCGTGCTACCCTCTCTTTGGAGCATGCACTTAGGAGAATTAGTCATATGGAGTAAATAATAGGAATTAATTTTATGTGTTAAAAATATGTGTAAATTGCTGGAAACACGGTCGAGGTAAGGCCGTATAGGTAGTGTTGATTTTCGATGTGTTTGATGCATTCGTTTTCTTGGCTACTCCAACTGATTTGGAAATGGAAAAATCAACTCTATTTTATATGTATAGCTGATATATATGTTTTGTATGTTTGTTTCGTTAGAGTGTGTGCGTGTTTTTAATTTCGTTTTTTCTGCGTTGTGTGGAATGAAAGTCTGTCAACAATCGAGTGATTTTTATGTTTGTATTTTTATGCGGTTTGGCAAATTGTAGTGTCATACGACCGATGAATGAGCCGTGTTATCCCTGGTCGCTTTTTATTGTTGGTAAATGTTAGTCGGAACTGAGACAGATACCCAGTTCCGCCCCACATTTAACAACTGTAAAAAGCGTGGCATCTCAGATAATTTCCGACAAGTTACTTTTATCTCAGACTTCAGTTTGGGCTAAAGGTGATTATTTTTCTGTTCGGTCCCGGGAGACCATCCGCCAGACATTACTCATTCCTTTCGTCTCTTCGTTTAATGGGGGAATTTGTTTATCACTGACCGACTGAGATGCTCTCACCGAGGAATGCCGATGTCCGATCACGTCTAGTTTTATATCCGCCTGTGGAAAGGGAAATTCATCTATTTTATATTCATATATTGTTTTTACTCTTCTTACTATTCATAAATCTATAATAAATACCAGCCAGTCTAATTCTCATATATGCTCATCTAAAACTGCCGCCCTACAACCTCAACATTTTATTCTGATACTTCAATTTTCTTTGGAGACATTTCACCCTTGTTCTTAACAACAAAATATATATTTCCATTCAATTTCTTTCTAAAACATTGTAACCCACTCGAAAATGTTAAAATGGTAACATTTTTCAATAATGACCGACAAAGCATGAAAAGCAACAACAGAAACACACATTACAATTATTAAGACTTATCTTTATCAAATATCCAGCCTGTTTATATGGTAGAGAGTCAGAATGACCATCTGACGATCCCCTTTTCGATCTCGGGTCTCGGCATCCGCAATTTGGTTTTCTCTCTCTTTTTAAAAAAACATTACTTAATATTAATACATTTTTTATTTAAAAAATAAGTGCAATTGCGTAAATTACTAAAACCAATGAATTTCTGTTTCTTCATCAACAACACCCATTTTAATATCTCGTAATTTCATCGATTACATATTCCTTCCAGTCCGTTATTTCATTTGGTAAGACACATTTCCCAATCTACACCGTTCACAGCGGTATGATGTAGATCAAGATTATCGTATTTGTTAAAGAAACAAACACTTAAAATGGCTTTATAATTCGTTCTGTTGTGACATTATTTTTTCTTAGTTGTTTGACGGTAATTTATGAATTTATTTCCATTGGATTTCCCTGGGCCTCAAAAATTCTAATTTACTTTTATAATCAGACAAATCATATATTGCTAAACAAAATCCTTTACATACAGACTAAATGCAACGAAATTACGTTTTAAACTTTATTTAAAATGTTTGATTCGGTTCGTCATTTAATTGGTAATGTTCTTAGCAAAAAAACCCAAATTGTAATTTAGTTTAATTCGTTTGGGATATTATTTTATACGACAATAATAATTTTCAAAATTATGCTATCTTAAAACAAATATAAGTAACTCAGTATAGATGAATACAGCGTTACTTCATTTTTGTTTTGTCGACTATTCACTTAAAAATAGAAATAATTCTGTTTTGATAAATACAAAATTACTTCCGTTTATTTTGTCGACTATTCACTTAAAAATAGAAATAATTCGGTATTGAAAAATACAAAATTACTTCCGCTTGTTTTGTCGACTATTCACTTAAAATAAAAATAATTCTGTTTTAATAAATACAAAATTACTTCCGTTTATTTTGTCGACTATTCACTTAAAAATAGAAATAATTCGGTATTGAAAAATACAAAATTACTTCCGTTTGTTTTGTCGACTATTCACTTAAAAATAGAAATAATTCTGTTTTGATAAATACAAAATTACTTCCGTTTATTTTGTCGACTATTCACTTAAAAATAGAAATAATTCGGTATTGAAAAATACAAAGTTACTTCCGCTTGTTTTGTCGACTATTCACTTCAAAATAAAAATAATTCTGTGTTGATAAATACAAAATTACTTCCGCTTGTTTTGTCGACTATTCACTTAAAAATAGAAATAATTCGGTATTGATAAATACAAAATTACTTCCGTTTATTTTGTCGACTATTCACTTAAAAATAGAAATAATTCGGTATTGATAAATACAAAATTACTTCCGTTTATTTTGTCGACTATTCACTTAAAAATAGAAATAATTCGGTATTGATAAATACAAAATTACTTCCGTTTGTTTTGTCGACTATTCACTTAAAAATAGAAATAATTCGGTATTGATAAATACAAAATTACTTCCGTTTATTTTGTCGACTATTCACTTAAAAATAGAAATAATTCGGTATTGATAAATACAAAATTACTTCCGTTTATTTTGTCGACTATTCACTTAAAAATAGAAATAATTCGGTATTGAAAAATACAAAGTTACTTCCGCTTGTTTTGTCGACTATTCACTTCAAAATAAAAATAATTCTGTGTTGATAAATACAAAATTACTTCCGTTTATTTTGACGACTATTCACTTAAAAATAGAAATAATTCGGTATTGATAAATACAAAATTACTTCCGTTTGTTTTGTCGACTATTCACTTAAAAACAGAAGCAATGCGGTATCGATAAATACAAAGTTTTTTCCGTTTATTTGGTCTACTTTTCACCTTTTTCTCAGTAGACGTAAAATCTTATATTTCAATCACGTAATTTATTAATGAAAATGAAAAATAATTTGAGCAACGCCGGGTAGGGAGATCTAATATTTTATAATAATAAGTGTTTTTTACTTTCTTGGAATGAATCTATTTTTTATTTATCGGAGTTCGCTTAACCTCACTTGGTATCTGTGTATTTACAGGTGTTCTATTTACCCTCCCGGTATTAATGCATTTTATTTTCATATGTGTTCTCTTTACTCCTTTTTATTCATCTAGTTTTTATTCATTTAACTCCCCTCTTGGTATTCATCTATTTCATATTTATAAGTGTCTTTTTTACTCCGTTTGTTATTAATCTATTTTATAGTTACAGGGTTTCGTTTTACCCTTTTAATCTAATTAATCTAATTTATATTATTTATATGTGTCTATTTGTCCATCTCTTGGTATTGATTTATTTTATATTTTATACCATAAATAATTCAAATCTGCCTTTTTTAAGCTGTCGTTACTTTAATGCATTGTTTCATGGCATTAATACCTTTTCTTTGTTTGACTTTCAGACTCTTCAACAAAGCATTTCTCCTGGATTCCCCGGATTTCATCTTATTCGATAGAAAATTGTTTTTCATTCCATATTTATATCTTACTTCGGATCTCTGGTGAGAAATGTAAGAAATTGAGCAATCTTTCCATTAAAACTGATTATTTTAAATGTTGAAGTCGAATCTCTTAAATGGGAAGTGCGTGATTAATATAATGAATAACTTTGCGGACTATGGAATCGGCTACCTAATCAAGTTAAATTCTTTTGTGGAGAGAAGTTGTCGGTTCATACATTTCTTCAGCTATGGGTTAAACAGCAAATTGAGTTGTTTCGGTATCAAATAAAATAAGAAAGTTGATTTGCCGTTAAACATACACACCAATCAATCAGATCAATATATTTACATGTTTACGTTTTATCATCAGATGTAAGTTATCCAATCAGGCTCATAATTGTGAGCGGACACACAAGACTAAAGAAAAGCAAATACATATTCATAATCTCAATCATATCATTTTGATATCGAAATTCTAATCTTTGATATTCGAACTGATGACTCTATAAATATATAACCTTGAAATGCAGTTATAATTGTGTATTTGAAATTAATGATTATAGAGACACTTCGATTGAATAACAGACATTGAACTGTGCAATATAAAAATGAAGTCATTTCTGATGAGTTCACAAATGACCATTCGCAATAAAGATGGAAATCACTGTTCGAAATGTAATAGCCAAATTAAATCCAATTTAAAACAAAATGTTCAAATGCATAATTAATTTATATTTACGTACAAAAGGAAATGTAAACTTAAAATAAAAAGTGTAGGAAAATGTAATATGCGGAAAATGAGGAAAAAAGTAATAAATATTTATGAATAGAAAACATTTTTGGAATTCTTGATTACTTGACATAAAATAATTCGTTTATATATGTTACTTTTTATTATCATTTTGTTTGACTCAATTGCGATAACAAGTAAGATGAAATACATTAGTAATTTAACATTTAACTAGTTTAACAATTTTAATAGGATTAACTTCAGGACATTAAGATTTAGATTTTTACGGTTGACTTTGGTGTACATTAGAAAATTAAATCGGCGAACGTAAAGTAACATTTTTTCTCAGATGTAAAAGAAAATTAAAAAAAAATATCCATCTAAGTTGTCCGTAAAAATCACAACAGGGATTATTATTTGAGGTTGTAATAGAATTGTACGCTGTAATAGAATCAGCGTCAGCATCAACAATCAGCGATGAATCATTTGAGCCGACACGCCGTGATTACCAGAAAAAATCAGCATAAGTCAGTGGTGAGAACTGTGTGGATGATGATCCGCCGTGCCGACGGGCATATATAGTAAAATTGCAGAAGTCTAAGATCACATACAATTTTATGATCTCAAATCTATGTTTTCTAAATGAAACTAAAACTTAAAGACAACATTTTATTTTAATCCTAATTTTGAAGATAGCAAAATTATTATTAATGGTCCTGAAGTGATCTCTTCAGGATCTGACAAAATTAAACCTTTTGTGATCAGGGCAAAAAACTTCAGGAATTCCCCTCTATAACTATAAATACTCTTAGTGATATACATATATCGGTCAGGGGACGTTGCCAAACTTACCAGTAACCTCGATGCAGGCAAGAAAACTATACCATCGTTGCTTTCCATCTATTTGGCAAACCTCGTTAGTTTGCTCAGTATTTTAAAATACAAATGATTAGTCCTCTACATCCAAGTACAGAGCGATCAGCACCTTGAAGAGAACCGGTGATCAAGATCTCGATGATTCTTTCTCGTCAGACCTGGTGCATGTGGTGCACTGGAGGGAAATGTCTTGTTACTCTTAACACTCCTAAAACACAGCTCCTCTCTTTTCACCACCAACGAAGAAGTTGATAAGTTCTTATGGATGATTTTTACTCCAGACCTAATATGGAAAACTTATATCAAGCTTGTTGCTAAGGTTACTGGAAAAAGTACTTGCCTCCAGATGTAACTCAATAAGAGTCAACCACCCCATAAGAAGGACTACTGCTGCCACATCAAGGGAGGTGCCGCATAGAGCATTCTGTCCTGCCTTGACAGAGTACAAAATCGATTTCGAAATCTAGTGGGTGATTTTTTCTCCTCCCAACTTCTCTTTTCTCACAGAAGAAACATTTCTAGTCTCTCTGTACTCTACCGTTATTTCTATGGAAGGTGCTGGACTGAACTCTAATCTTTATCCCTTCTTGTAAGACAATCACTGTAGGAACTTGTAGTTCTATCACAATGGAAAATGACTTTCTTTACCCCCAGTCAAATGTTAGCATTTTGTTCGATTTTCTTATGTACTGGAATACAGTGAGACATGTTGTTGCAGTTGTCAAAATTAATTTCTGTCATATTTATTTCTTTTATTGTCCATAACTTTTATAGCTTATTTCTTGGTGATGTCTACAACTTTGTATGACAAATAGTTCGGCAGTGGCATTCAAGAATTAGCATGGAGTATCGTCATGCTTCGAACAGGGAATGAATATGCATATGCATATGCATTTCTAGTTACTTCTGCTGAAGGTTCATTTACGTAAAACTATTCATCCATGGCGCAGGAGAAAAGAAATAAAGTTTAAAGGTTTTAGATTTGAACATGACACCAGATCATCTAACTTATAAAGAAATTGGACATATTAACAAAATTTATTGGTTTTCCGAAGTTTTTTTTTTATACATTATGAATTGTTATAATCGAAAACAAGCCCTAATGTTTATGTCGCTCAATTTCATATTATTTACAAATATAAAATTATTGCATTTTATAACAGTTGTTAATCGTTGCTTGTAAAATAGTTTAAAGTTTTGATTGTATGGCGTCAAACTGTGATGTAAAAAAAGAATTCGTACTTCTTAGAGCTGTAAATACGTTTCAATCATTTGTAGTAATGCTCTTAATAAAATAGTTTAAAGTTTTGATTGTATGGCGTCAAACTGTGATATAAAAAAAGAATTCGTACTTCTTAGAGCTGTAAATACGTTTCAATCATTTGTAGTAATGCTCTTAATAAAATAGGCACTGTCTTTTTCTCGAAGCGAACAATTATTTCATTTTCTTTAAAAGTGAAAATTTGCTTTGTAAAATTCACACCGGCAGCTTATGATAATCTTTTAACTCTAATCGCTCAAAATAGCTAGCATTTCTTAGAGCTTCAATTTGATCACTTAATTTGGCAGCGAGCATGTTTTAAACATTTACTCAACATAACCCACTATATATATAATATATTAAGAAAAATATGAGAAGAGGAGTTAAAATGAAGAATCTATGATTAGAAGAATGATAAAAGTTGTCAACCTACATAACGACGGTTAATGAATATGTTTATTACTTGTTTGTGTAAATTTTGACGTGTATTTTTATCGATGTTTAACGATGAAGTATAAACACACCGAATAAAAGTTAAACGCACATGGTACAAACATACCACGATTTGGTAATAAAGATGTAATACGATGTAATACTAGGCGCAAACAGATCTTTTCCCTTGAAAATATCATCAGTAAATAGAAAATATATGAAACATAGAATAAAAAATATAATATATGAAAAAAAATGAATGCTGAATGCGCTTTAGTTTTTTCCATCCTGATGAGTGAACTTTTTATAAACGCTGATAAAGCCTCCTCAAGAAATTGATATTTTGTGTATTTTATATATTCTGTTTATCATGAAGATGTGTAATTGAGGAAGGCCGAAACAATTGTTGCAAAAAATCATCTTTTTGATGAATCTATGAAAATGTGTTCCCTGCATTTGTCGACACTGTCGAGCTATTACTTTTTGTGCTATAAAATTATAAAATTTATATTTAAAACAATATATATATATATATATATATATATATATATATATATATATATAATTAATTGTGATACAAAGGATCAGAACATATCAAATATGATACCGTCGATTGTTTTTGGATTCGAGATTATCCAACAGACTTAGTCTGTCCCTACCCACCCACTAATTAAAAAAAGGATTTTTTAATAAATTAATTATTTCCAAATAAACCCACAAATTCAATTATCAAGACAGAGAAAATAAACAAATAACGATAAAAAATGTAACGGTGTAAGATTAACCCTACCGAATGACGATCTGTTACCCCACTCATAAACATGACTAAGGAAGATAGGATGTCTTACGTTACATTACGTTTCGTCTTCTTTAGTCCTAACAGCCCGAAACCGACGGTACTAGGTTTGATATGTTCTATAACAATTAATGAAAGAAATTGTGCACTCTGTTTTACTATATATATATATATATATATATATATATATATATATATATATATATATATATATATATATATATATATTCGTTAAATCTAATTACGACATCAAGAACAATAAAAAAGAAAAAGAAATGAACAAAATTATACTTGGTTAAATCTTTTTAATGATAATTTAAAATAATCATTGACTGGATTGAAATAGAAATGATTAATTTGAGACAATTATAACCCCATCCTGGGATGACTATTCCAACTAGTATTTTCATCACGAACCTTGGATTAAGTCAAACAAAGTATATTGAAGAAAGTATAAATACAGCATATAAAGAGAGTGGTTGAACATCTGTCTGACTGCCAGCATTAGACTGGGGTAGTTCCAACACCGAGAGGTATTTATAGTGAAGCGGAAGAGTTCATGTAGTCCGTAAGGTAGGTACCACAACACCCCCTCCCAAACATTACCTCCATAGGAGTCTCAGTTTAGATTGAGATCTGCAGACCTCCGTTTCTTTTTAGATTGTCGCTGTTCTGGGGCTGCTTGGGGTACTGGTATGTCGAAAATGTCGTACATTCCTGGGGAATGCTGTCGGTGTCATCCTATAGTCGATTCTTAATTTGATTTAGATGTCTCTTATGGATGAGGACTTTGGATTATGTAAACTATATTTCCAATGTTTTTCTATCGTACGAATTTTCCCAAAATATGTGTTATTTCTAAACATCTTGAAACATATTTTTCCCCTGGGATGTAACGTTATTTTTACTACAGTAGAGGTTCGCCCTTGGTTTGTTTGTTTGGCAGAATTTTGTCGAAAACGGATCTTATATTCTGCGCAAATATTATTTCTGCAGGAGATAATGCGCATGGTGTGTTAACCTTTTGCATGATCCTGTATACCTGTAAGAACTAATGCAGAGCTTTTTCCGTAGGAGTGTCGCAAGCATTCCCCAGGGCTCTTTTAAATGTGTCCACAAAACGCTCTTCTGATTGTTTGACCTTGGTTGGTACGGTGAGTCGTGATGTGTCTTACCTAGAAAATCTCACAGAATTCGTGAAGGAAGTTTATAGTTACCTCCGTAGTGGGATTTTTACATAGAAACACCTCGGGCCATTAGGTAAAACTTTCTACTATAATTATATAGTAAAACCATCTAATGGGACTTCAAAGTCCAAGTGTATCCTTCTCCAAGGTCGGTCCATTTTGGGGCCACAGCCTTTGCACGTATTGACGATGTTTTCAATGTTCTGGTCCATTTTAGGCCAGTGTACGTAGCTGTACATTAAGCTTTTCATCCTATTTGTCCCCGAGTGGCCAACATGAAAATCCTTTAGGATTCTCCCCTGTAGTTGTTTTGGGATGACGACTCTCTCGCTGTACAAGAGTACATCGTCATACCGAGAAAATGTGATGGTCCTTTTCGGTAATTTTTGTTTTTTATGTTAATGAATTTATTATTGAGGGCTTTATGTTTTATTTCATGATGGGTCACAGGGAGTTATCTCCTTGTTTAGTACAAAATAGTTTGTTTTTATTTCCCCATCAATTGTTAGGCAAGCAATCACGGAATCTTTCAGATGAGTCTCTATATCTCGGAACCAGTCTTGATAATTCATCAGCGTGATATACCTTTTTCGATGGTAGCTATTCCATCTTAAATTGTAGTTTAGTAAGATTGTCTTCTATCTTAGCAGTTTATTCTCCGTGTATACGGGCAGGCCCTATTTGAACCTAAAATGATAAGTAACGGTTTGTGATTAGTTTGTAACGTGAACAATCTTCCGTGTATGTAACGGTGGAATTTGGTGACTGCAAAGATTATTCCGAAAGTCTCCTTTTCGATTTAGGAGTAATGTTTCCAGCCGGAAGCAGCTTCCTTGATGCATGAGCGATGTGCTCGCGAATTCTGTCTAATATTTTATGAAGGATGCATGCTCTTATTCCGTACGAGTTTACGTCACTAGCAACTATGATTTCTAGGTTTGGGATATAGTGTGTTAGGAATAGATCCGACGTTAGAACGTTAATAGTTTTATCGAATGTCTCCAGGAATTCGGGGGTCCATTCCCAAACCTTATCTCTTTTTAAAAGTTCTTTCAGTGGATGGTTTTGCTTACTAAAAAAAGAGCCGGCATGTCATTAATTGCAGTGGTCCGCTATGGATCCGGCCTTCTGTCGTCTTTATCTATGATATGTCTCAAATATTAGATTTTTTTCTATGGGGAAATCGCCTTTATTTCTTTTATTTTGAAGTCATAGTCATGGATTTGTGAAAACACTTTGTGAACGTGTTCCCGGTGTCGTTCCATATTTTTACTATTTATTATAATATCGTCTAGGTATATGATCATGAAATCAAGTTCTCCCAGCATAGTATCACTAACTTGCTGGAAAACTGCTGGTGCGACCCTGACCCCGAAAGCAAGCCTTTCAGACTTATATAATCCGCAGTGCGTACGTATACATAGTAATTTTGAACTTTATTCTTCAACGGATATTTGGAGGTAAGATCAATTCTTGAGAAGAATTTGTCTCCATTTAGTTTTGTAAAAACTTCTACTCGGCTTGGAAGTGGATAATGGTAGTGCTGCATTTAGTGCTGTCAAAAAATCGACACACACGCGGATTTCTTTAAGTTTGTTTACATAGACAGTAGGTGCTTTCCATTTACTTTAGATAAAATGCCGGTTTTTACTAATCTGTTTAATTCATCGTTTATTTCTTCTAATAAGGCGAAAGGCACACTCCTTTTTTAAATACAGGTTAAATGTTCTCTTTCAGTTCAAATTTTGCTGACATCTTTTTACAATGATCTAGACTGCCAAAAAAAACTTCGGGAAATGTTTTTTCAATTCCTTCTTTAGTGATTGGTCGTTAGATTTTCTATTTTCTAGCAAAAAGTGCTGATTGGTAAATCCCATAGATTTTACTATTGCATCCAGTTTGTGTCAAATAAATGTGTTGGTAGTTCCGTTTAAAGTAACGTTCGTAATAATTGAAACCTCGAATTTAATTTTTTTACCCTTCATCGTTCTGGCTATTTTGTTGGTTTTTAGCATGGTTGGTTAATCCAAACTTTTTCATGTATGTAAGTTTATTAACGACACGTCTGAAGCAGAGTCTAGTTGTAACTAAAACATTTTATTTAAGATTTTTACCTGTACGTACTTTTTGATATTTATGCCGTCCTGCTCGTTTGTTTTTTTGTATTGGATCCGACTTTTATTTCCTTTATACGTTTTGCAATGTGAACTCTTGTGTCCCACTTAATAAAGTTATACAGTGTTTAATACGGTACGGGCAATCCATAACACAAATGAAGGGACCCACAAAGGAAACAGGGTCTAGGCAGTAATTTTTCCTGTTTTTTATTGGGTCGCTTGTTTTTGTAGGAGCGTTAAAATAATCCCTCCTTTGGGTTTGACTTGTTTTTGAAGGAGAGTTGAAATATGATTTCTGACGTACCTTTTTTTATGTGAGCAATGCCCGACTCTTCAATATCTTATTGGAACCTTGTTTACTACTTACAAATCTCTGGCAACCTTCGGCTGTTTTCTGTAATGTTAAATTTGGCTCACTTCCTAACTTGTTTATGACTCTACGTCTGATTTCTGCGTCTTTGGCTGATACAACTCCTTGCACGAATATTAAGCATTTAAAGTTATCTGCTCTAAGTTCATCGAGTTTTAAATCGTCACAGTGTTTATTAACGATTGACGCGAAAGTCGAGTACTTTTCGCTGTCTTTTCTGATTAAGGTTCATGCCTTTTGTAGAACAGTGAAGTTATAGGGATAAATAATTATGTTAAATGTTTAACAGCTTCAGAAAAAGTCAAGTCGTTGGGTTTTCGTGGTAAAATATAGTATTTGGCATGTTCGGATATCCTTTATTTTCGAAGCAGTAGGCGAAACTTTTAATTGTAAGCACAAGTTGTTGATCGTCTGTTGACACAAAACTACTCGGACGCCAATGGTCAGTATTTAATAAGATTAATTTATTTATAACAGAGAAGAACAGTCACAGATACAGATTATTTTCGTATGTGTGTGTGTGTGTGTGTGTGAGAGAGATAGACCAATAGATAGATGGATAACCCGACTAGCTACACTCGGCTACACTGTCCCCACTGAGAACAGTTGTCAGACGCGTCCCTCTCCTTTCCCTGAGAATCACGTGGTTTCCTGACTCCCGTTCGGTGTCACTTTCTGACCTTTGACCTTAACACTTTTCCACTATAACACTAATTCCTTTCTATTTTTTCAAAATATCTTAACGGAATGTATTTGTCACGTCCGTCTCTCATTTTAACAGTTTCATTCTCATTTTTTTCTTCCACCCGTCAATCGTTTAATTCTAAACCGGGCAAAAAAATAAACAGAAATCCCCATTTAACATTCACTATATTATACTTTTCGGTCAGCCATCTAATTAATTTTTTTTAACATAGTTCACCTCAAACAAGGCAGACCGCCACTGTAGACGTAAGGGGCTACTCAGAAAAAAGGTGAGAGTTTTTTTTGGGGGGGAGGGGGAATGTCAACCTTAATTGGGAGCTGTGCAGCGAGGTGTCTGTTTACATTAGTTTTAAATTTCTGCATGTCTATACCGTCAGGAAAACAGGGAGCAGGGAGAGAGTTCCAGAGTCCAGCAGCACGAGGAAATAAGCTTTTGGAGTAGAAAGTTCTTCGGCATCTGGGGACCTCCACAGTGAATAGATGTGATTTGGCAGATTGTTGGGTTTGTCTAGTGAATTTACGTCGTTGGGGCACCAGAGCAGCAAGTTCATCAGAGCACAATCCATTAAAATACTTGTAAAACAGGCACAACAGGCACAAAGAAAACAACATTGCGGCGATTGGACAGGGGCTGGAGCTTGTTGGATAGTGAGGGACATATTAAGTTGGCGACTCTTTTTTTGACCTTGTCTAAGAGGGAGAGACTAGTGGATGATGCATTATGGTAGCTTTGTAGAGATATAGGATAATGTCAGATGTGAGAATTTTACTAGCACGATAGAGGGAGCCCATCTTCTTCGCAGCAGTCCTGGCAATGTCTTCAATGTATTTGTTCCAATTCATGTTATCTGTGAAAGTTAGGCCGATGAGTTTAAATGATGAAGTAGGTAGGGTGTTACTTGCCATGACAATCGGTGGTTGAAGAGGTTTCTTGTAGTTATTGAAGGAAAGTAGCGTTGTCTTTGCGGCATTAAAAGTTACCATCCATTTTTGCTCCGATTCCACTACAGCCTGGAGGTCATTCTCTAAGGATTCAGCCATTGCCTCAGATATGTGCGCGTCGGTTTTGCCCACATAACGAGATTAGCGCGTGGTGTCGTCAGCAAATATTCCTATCTCAGTCTCAATTACATCAGGGATGTCATTTATGAAAATCAGGAACAGTAGAGGTCCTAGGATTGATCCCTGGGGTACACCAGCATGTATGTCATGTTGCTTAGATGAACGGCAATCGATGACAACCTGGATCTTTCTTTTTGTTAGAAAGGATTTAATTATATTAAATATTTGTCCAGAAATACCACATGAGTGCAGTTTTAGGAGAAGCCCTTCATGCCAGACCTTGTCAAAGGCCTTGGATATATCAAGCGCTACCGCCCTAACTTAACCTGCCTTGTCCAGTGTATGATATATGCGTTCAGCGATGACCGTTAGGATATATGCGGTAGATCATACTTGTCTAAATCCGTATTGATGATCAGAAAGAAGTTTAGCATTAGCTAGGTGCCTGATTATAGCAAGATTGATTAATGATTCAAAGATTTTAGCAAAGATCGGGAGTAGACTGATTGGACGGTAGTTTAGAGGATCAGTTATATCTTTAGAATTCTTGAATACTGGTACCACAGAGGCAATTTTCCAACTATCAGGGAAACGAGATTCAGCAAGGCATTTGTTGCATAGTTTGAATAGGACAGGGGCCAGCTCAGCAGAGCATTTCTTTATTACTATTACTGGTTTTGGAGGTGTCAAGGTTTTTTATGATGACTTTGACATGAGATGGGGTGATGACCAGGTTCTCAAGTGTGGCTTCAGTCAGCAATGGGAATTTAGGGAGGGGTGGTTTGCCGAGTCCAGAGTGGAGTTTAAGGTGAAACGCCTGGCCAGTAGTCCAGCCTTATCAGTTGCCGTGCAAACAACATCGTTGTGATTTGATAGCGGGGGGATTGTCGATTGTCCATTGTTCATTACACTATTGTAGATTTCCCAGAAATCACAAGTATCTAGTTTTTGTGGCTGAATACGTTTTTTTGGTTATCTCTGTATACCTTCTCTTTGCTTCATCTATCACCACACTGCAATCCAATCATGTATTGCCTCTACAAATTTTTGTCTGTTCGCAGTTGACTTATGGCGGCCGAATTTTCGGAATGCCTTCTGCCTCTCAGCAATAGCAGCTGTACATTATGAGGTGAACTATTGAGGAGAGTAGGGTTTGCTGAAGAATTTTCGCGTGGGGACATAAGCATCAATACCTGCTTTGACACATTCGGTTCTCATTTGCACACTGATCAGCACACTGATCAGAAGGTTTCACCCCATGGTACGTCGCTGATGGGATCCCTGAGGGATTCAAAATCAGCCTGCTCACAGTTTCTCGTCGTTTTGAGTAACGGCACTTCAGCTTTTGGACGAGTTTTTAAGGTGATAAGTATAATTACCACAACGTGATCAGAGTTTCTGGGCATTCGTCACACAAGAATCAGGTAGTGAGGTCAAGAACAGGTCGAGAAGTGAGTCTTGCTGGTTCGCACGATTAGGAAGGCGGGTCGGAAAAGTGACAGTCTGTGAGAGGTCGTGAGCTGAGGAGAAATTAAACGTAGAGTTCTCAGCTGCATCAGTAACGTTGGAAAATCCCAACCAGTCACGGTGATGTGCATTAAAATCCCCAAATACATGTATTTGGGCATTCGAGTCGCGTGAGAGTATTCTATCTAAACTTTTAGCGACAGAGTCAAGCAGGGTACAGTCCTGGGTCGAAGGAAAACGGTATAAGAAATATAAGTAACTAACGCTGTGATGTAAGGTCAATCTAAAGCACATGCAGACTTGGTCATCTGATTCTAATCTATGTTCTCTAGTCAAGGGAAGGGTGTTCCGAACATAAACTCCTAGCCCATACATATGTTTGTCAGAGTCCTTACGGTAGAGTGGAAGGTAATCAGTCATGTGAAAGTGGTGAGAGGGAATTGAGGATTGAAGGTTCGTTTCACTTAGAGCTAGGATGTCCGGGTAATTTGTCAAGAGAAAAGTTTCTACGTCGTTAATGTTGATTCTAAGAACCCGGATATTTGTGAATGCGAGCCTCAAGGGCGGAGGCGAAGATGTTTTTTGTTGGGTGTCTGGTTAATTTTTTTTTAGTTTTATAAATTCACGTTAGTTATTTGTAATATACCTTTACTACATGTGTACCCGATGTTTCGAAACTCTTCCGCTTTTCAACATGGGTCCAGAAACGACTTTTTAAAATCCCAATGGTTCGATCAAATCACACCCTGAGCCGGCCTCACGTGCCTTTCTCTCTATCTTTCTTCCTATTTACTCGGATCCGGTGTCACGTGCATTTCTCTATTTTTATTTCAAGGAGTTCCTATTATTTCAACACTGGCCCTTCTCGCATGGGCTAAATATGACAGCGCACATCAATCCGCACTAAGCTTCGAAAAAAGGTTCAAATTTACCTTACTTCTTCATACTAAACAATTCGAAATCCTTTTGCACCCGGTATGTGTCCCGAAGCACTCCCAACATTTAGCTAACTCCAAACCCCTTTTGTGCGATCGCCACAGGTTTGGAGCAGGTCTAAATACAGAACTCCATTTAAAACAAAAAAACATTAACCCTTCCAGCATAGCCCTAACTATGACACTAAAAGTGTGAGGTTGTTCCGAACACCCATATTGTGTTCGCATCAAACTGCGATAATACGGACCATTTTTCTTACTCATCTCATACATTAAAAAACACATCCATGCGTTTTTTTCCGGGTGTACAAATATTACATGCCATGACTATGACACTTTGTGTCACTTATCAATATCTCGGAATCCGTATATGTGGGAGGTGCTCTTCGTGACCAGTCGAGTTGGCTTCACATTTGCTGGCATCCGCAAACATCTCTTGGGCTAACTCAGACCATCCCCTACTAAAGGATATGAGATCACTTCACAACGATACATTGAATCCAGTTATCTCCCCAAAACAATTTTATTTTATTATTTATTTATTTTTGTTTCGGATCCGATGAGGAAAACATCACCGCAACAAAACAAACACAAACTCACATTCATTAATGGCTGACACGTCTTAATATAATCGAATATCTGTTTTTTCGTACAAAAAAGAACGTCATAAGTCAAAAGCAACAACACAATATCAAAATCAATTGTCAAAAAGTGGAATAATAAAATAAAATCAGACAAAATAGCAAATATGTGCTAATTCATCATTCGCGTGTGTCTGTAGTCACTGTTAGTGTTACAAACTTTATTCTTTTCTATTTTCGAAATGTAATTGTTCCCTTTTCTGTTTCATTATTGTTGTGAAGTTGTTCCACAGTAAATAATAGATAAAGGAAGTCAAGTCGAGGGTTGGTTTAACAAGTGTATTAACAAAGTAAGAAAGTGACTAGCTCTTGGCTAGACAGTTACAAGACTGTGCTTTTTCTTCTGTGTGTCTCTGGTGATTCTGGTGACTTGCACTATTTATAGTCACAACCGGTGTAGTTTCTCCTGTGTAAGAACGGCCGGTGTAACAATTATTTTGTCATTTGAATATGTTTTAAGTACGTTTCAATGCGAGTCTCTGTCTGTTCCTCTTTGTCTTTCCTAATTTTCCGTTCATTGCTTTTAAATGCTCATGACCCTTCGTTGTTTCCTTTTTATATATTTGTGAATGCATAATTTTAGAAAAAGTTTTTTACTTACTCACTTCTGTCTTTTTTTCCTTCCTATCTCTTTCTTCTCTCTCTCGCTTATCGTCGACAAGATCTTCCTGCATTTGTTTTTCTCTTTTCCTCTTTCGATCGACAATTTGTTAGGACAACCAAAAAGGAAGAGTTAGTCGTATATAATAGCGGATGTTAAGTTCGACCTAAAACTCATCCCTGAGTTTGACGGATCTACGTCTGTGGTGGACTGGGTTGAGAGAGTGGAGCTAACCTGTCGTTTATGTGGGATCAAGCAGGTTGAGTTGGTCATTTCCCTTCGACTAACGGGAGGCGCTCTGGATGTTTACTAGCAGCTAAGCGAGAATGATAAACTAATGTCGAGCAGACGAAGGCTGCGCTTTACAAAGCTTTTGCGATAGACCCCTGCACATTATACGAACGTTTTACTACCCGGAAACTATTGGCAGACGAAACAGTTGATGTCTTCTTTGCTGCATTGAAAAAGCTGGCCGTTCTGTTTGGAGGGTTGCCTGAACAGACTTTCGTGTACGCATTTGTGGCCGGACTTCCTGTTCGAGTGAAGCAACTACTGAGGGCATCCGTAAGCATAGAAGCGACGCCGATAGAACAGCTACTTGAGCGCGCCCGTGCTATTATTAGGGATGAAACGGAACTTGATGAGAATGTCGTAATGGCCACGCAGTCGGCCCAGAGAGTGCTTAAAAATTCGCAGAGGACGGACTCACATGCCAATGTAAATTGTTTTCGTTGTGGGAGAAGTGGTCACATTGCAATGAATTGCATGGATAGATGACTGGGGCGCATACGGTGCTTCCAGTGTGGCGGGATCGGACACATGGTCTCAAACTGTTCGGGAAACGAGTCAGGGGACAAGATGTCAGCGCCGCTCTGCTCCCCAGACAAGATGTAAACGAGGTGCAACCAATCATCAGAGTACATGTCAACCAAACGCCTTGCTCAGTGTTTCTTGATTCAGGCTGCTCCCGTACTATAGTGAGTGCAAGGTTATGCCGAAACTGGAGCAAGAGGAGCATTAAAATAACCACGATAAATGGCGAGACACAGGCATGTTGTGGAGTAGCATTGGTAAAGATTTGCACAGACTCTGGTGTATCCGCTGAGGTAAATGTCCTCGTTACACAGAAAGACATACTGGGCTTCGACCTACTGCTCGGATATGACGCTATTAAAGCAATGGGTGGTGTGCTCATTACACCAGCTGGGTCTGTGAAATTCCCTAAGGCACCGGTGTGTGCCGCACTTTGTATTAATCGGCCAGACTTCAAGGTGGAGTTTGATCAACGTTAAAAGATCTGGACTGCGTCGTGGAAATGGACGGACGATAAAGTACCAATCAAGCTACGGAATGGCGTCACAGAATACACCGTGACCGCGAACGTTAGAGCCGCATATGAACAAGAGCTTGACACCTGGATCAAATATGGCTGGTTGATCCCGTACCTCAACCAAGAGCTTGGACCTCCAAAAGGTCTTATCCCTTTAATGGCAGTGGTAAAACATAACAAATCAAAGGTGCGACCAGTCATGGACTACCGTGAGCTCAATTGAGGCTTACACGGCTGATGCCGATGTATGTGCAAGCAAGTTACGGGAATGGCGCCAGAAAGGATCGAATGTATCATTGCTCGATCTGAGGCAGGCCTATCTGCAGGTGAGGGTCGACAAAACTTTATGACCATTCCAGACGGTGGTATTTCGCGGCAAGAGATACTGCCTAACCAGACTTGGTTTTGGGTTGAATGTGGCACCGCAGACCATGAAGACCATCGTTAGTGCTGTGTTATCCCAGGAAGAGACCGTCGAAAAGGCAATATCGGCGTACCTTGACGACATTTACATCAATGAAGATGTCAAGTCGGCAATGCACGTCCGCACAAAATTATCAGAGTTTGGCCTAACGTGCAAAGACCCAGAGCCGGAGCACGCGTACTTGGCCTGGAAGTCAGAGTGGAGGATGGCACCCTGCGATGGAGACGAGGAAATGTGATTTCCGGCATCCCTGAAGTTCTCACACGAAGGACCATTTTTTCCTTATGCGGAAAACTTGTGGGAAACCTGCCAGTGTGTGGTTGGATGCGCGTGGCAGTGGGTGTAATAAAACACAGGGCGAATGCGGTAACCAAAGGATGGGATGATCAAACAAGTGATGCCCTCCTTACCCGAATGATTGCCGAATGATTGGAGAAAGTGTTGAGAGAGCGACGCACGAGGACCCAGTTCGATGAGAGTGGTGTGTCAATGGAGAAGAAATGAATGTATGGGTTGACGCTAGTTCACTAGCATTGGGAGTCCTGTTGGAGAAGGATGGAGCCATGTTGGAGGATGCCTGTTGGTTGCGGCCTGCAAACACTGCCCAGCACATCAATCTTGCTGAGTTAGATGCTGTGATGAAGGGCGTTTATTTAGCACTACAGTGGCAAGCAAAGAGGTTGCACTTGCATACTGACTCCCTTTGCGTCTATCACTGGTGTCCGACACGCTGACTGGGAAAGCAAGAATACGCACTAAGGCAGCAAGTGAGATGTTGATAAGACGAAGGTTAGCCACCTTAAAGAGTCTGGTCTGCGAGTATGGCCTGGTAGTCAGCGTAACAATGGTCCCGTCATACTGCAACCTTGCTGACCAACTGACACGAGTGCCTCGCAAATGGTACGATGCAATGAAGGTGGGTGCCGAGCCCGTTCAGCGATGGCAAAATCAGAGGTGAAACAAGTCATCAAGATGTGTCAGTCAATTGACCCAGCACCAACGCGGTGGCGAAAAGGACGACTGGAAGCAAGTGATGCATGGCAAAGGGTGGGAATGGATATCACCCATTATAATGGCAACCACTTTCTTACTCTTATCGACTGTGGACCAACCCGTTTTGCAGTTTGGCGACCAATTGCACGCCAAGATTCGGCAAGCATTATTCGACAACTATTGTCCATCTTTTATGAAAGGGGTGCACCGCACGAGATTTTGGCCGATAACGACACAGCATTTTTTTTATTTTAATGGGGAGTTCAATTGCGGTTGCGATGCGCTTACGTACCATCAGGCAATGGCATCGCGGAAAGAAGCCACCGCAGCATAAAGAGAATTGCTGCCAGGAAGAAGTGTTCTGTTGTGGAAACAACATACTGGTACAATGTTACGCCGAAGGATGGCATGTCGCCAGCAACCGCACCCGCGAATGCCATCTACACGTACCAGACTCGGGTAAAAGGTATCGACATTGTGCAGTCACTTGACAATGAGGAGATGGACGGGCCATATGATGTGGGAGATCATGTCTGGGTGAAACCGCCAGGCTGTCGATGTACCACCAAATTCAAACGTGGACGAGTGACTGGCATGGTCAGTCAGCAATCTGTTCTGGTTGATGGAATTCCATGTCACATACGCGATCTCCGCTCTACTTTGGGGGCGAACCATTCAACCACTGGGGAAAGTAATAGATCGTCTGGCGATGAACTATTAATGGGCGGCGCCAGTGATCTTCACGAGAATTAAGCCGCAAGTTCAGAAGTAGAAACATTGTCTGTAGATGTAGAAGCGGAAACTTCATCGGACGATTCAGAAACAGAACCTGGGATACATACCCCACTTCAGAGAAGCTCACGAATCAAAAGGCCACCAGCACCCTGCATCATGTGTGATCAAGAGATCAGGGGGGGGGTGTAGCAGCCATCATGCAGGTCCAGAAGGAAAAAGAGTGACGGTTGCTTCGTGCATTGCCCATCTGGGATTGAACCTAGAGTGTTCTAGTCACCAAATAGAAACGTTGTCACGCGACGAGACTTCACATATGCAAATGAGCCTTGTTTTGCATGGGCTAATTCACGTCGTGATAAAAAGCTTAGACACTTTGCTCTGGGGGAAGAGTGAGAAAGGTTGACGCTGTGACTACATCTAGTGCAAAGAGAAAAAGAAAGAAGAAAAGAAAAAGAAAAAAGAATCAAATTCTGGCCGAAAAGTTTGATTGTAAACGTCGCGTTGTTCTCGTGCGTGTTTGGACTGTTGGTAGTGAAAAGACCAAAAAAGACAATTCGGCGTCCCGTTTGAACTCAGTCTTTATTTTATTAACTTTCTGTTACACTATCTCCTCTCGGTGTGTTGGACGCGTAGACTTTATCAGGTCACTCATCTAAGAGAATGAATACTCTGATAATAAAACCTTCTACTAACCACTTACGTTTTGACAGCAAACCGTTTTGGGGAAGGCGCCCTTAGTCCTGATCGACAACCTTCCTAGAGCTGGAATCTCGAACAAAATATCCTGTTTGGAAACCTAAAATTGCTTAAAGAGTATTGATTTACTCCTCTCCATGAGTTAGGCACAAGGCCAGTTTTTATCTTACTCCCACAAGTAAGATGTGACCCAAGGTCGGGTCGGGAAAGTGGGGTTTAAAAATTGCCTGGGCAGCCCCGTCGGCATTCCTCGGTAGGGGCGCCTCAGGCAGTAAGCAATAAACTTACTCCTCCTCAAAGAGGGGAAGCAAAGCCTGGGAGGGTGGACCTCCTAGAACTGCACAGGACAGACCCACAGACCGGCGTAAATCAAGCCCCGAAGGCCAAGACTATACCAGTCTATGGGGTGCAGTATCCATCGGAACAGATACTACACTTTGATCTTAGCCAAAAGGCCAAGAAAAAGTAGATGGGCTCTTCCTGTCGCCCGACTTTTGCACTCCTTCTCTGTCTATTAGACAGGCCCAGAAGTACTAGCGTGGGACGCCTCATAAGCATCGAGTGCTTGGCCTTGTTTTCTGACTAAGACAATGAACGCCGTCTCTATTTCCCTCTATCTGGGCAATTTCGGGAAAGTTTTTTCGTCACTAAGTCTTACATGACTAGTTTAAGACGCTATTATTCCGACAGGTTGAGGGTACAGGGTAGACAGCTTGTCTGGATGCTGTTTCTGACTGGCAGTACAAAAGCCCTAACTCTTAAGTAGCGCTAAAAACAGTCGCTCTATCAACAGTTGTATAATACCGTGGGTAGCTGTACGTGCCATGTCGCGCATGGAAAGGGACTCTACAGTTATCCCCGGTGGACTTTCCCGAGGCCACAAGCACCAAGTCATGATTAATGGACTGGATGTGTAAGCTTATTGGCACCTAACAGGCACCCACTTTGCCCACCCCACTCTATCTCAAAACAAACATGTCATTGAAAAATCAAAAATCAAACCTAAACTAGACACCCAACAAAAAAAAATCTTTGCCTTCGCATTTAACGCTCGCATTCACAAATATGCGGGGACACCACTTTGACAAGACTGACTAACCCCACTCTACCGGGTTAGGAGTTTATGTTCGGAACACCCTCTCCTTGACTAGAGAATATAGGTTAGAATCAAATGACCAAGCATACATGTGCTTTAGATTGACCTTATATCACAGCGTTAGTTTTATAATTTTTTATACCGTTCCCATTCGACACAGGACTGTACCCTTCTTAACACGAATGCCCACATACATGTATTTTGGTGTTTTAATGCCGTGACTGGATCGGATTCTGCAACTTTACTGATGCAGATGTTAACTCTACGTATAATTTCTCCTTAGCTCCCTCCCTCTCACAGACTGTTGCTTTCCCGACCCGCCTCCCTGATCAAGTAGACCAGCAAGTCTCACTTCTCGACCTGTTGTTGACCTCACTGCCCGAGGCTTGTGTAACAAAAACCTATAGCCTGCTCAGGAACGCTGATCACATTGCGGTAATGATTGATCTCACTCTAAAAGCTCGTCCAAAAGCTGATGAGTCGTTGCTCAAAACAAGATACTACGAGCTGGCTGAATTTGAGTTCATCAGAGATCACATTAGCGACGCCCCATGGAGTGACCCATTCTCACCCCTTCTGATCCATGTGCAAATGAGTTAATCGAATGGATCAAAGCAGGCATTGAAGCGTATGCCCCTATGCGCAAATTCTTCAGTAAACCCCACTCTCTTCAATGGGTCACCTCGGAATGTGCATATGCAAAAGGCTAAAAGGCAGCAAGCATTTCGTAAATTCGGCCGCCATAAGTCAACCGAGAATAAACAGAAATTTATAGAGTCAAGAAATGATTGTAAAGTAGTGTGCTCCTTCTACTGTGTTAGAAAACTTCTCACACCGTAAAGTATCCTATATCTCTACAAAGCCACACTCCGCCTATACATGGAGCATTGTTGGCGCATCTCGGCTAGTGCACCATCCATTAGTCTTTCCCTCTTAGACAAGGTCCAAAAAAGAGTCGCAAACTTAATTGGTCCATCACCATCCACCAATCCCAAGCCCCTGCCCAATCGCCGCAATGTTGCATCATTGTGCATGTTTTACAAGTACATCACTGGATTGTGTTCCGATGAACTTGCTGCTCTAGTGCCTCCTCGACGTAAATACATCAGACCAACTCGACAATCAGATAAATCGCATCCATTCACTGTGGACGTCCCCATATGCCGGAGGGCCTTCTACTTCAATAGCTTATTTCCTCGTGCTTCTGGAACTCCCTCTCTGCTCCATGTTTCCTCGACATGCAGAAATTTAAAACTAATGTAAACAGATATCTCGCTGCACAGCTCCCAACTTAAGACACACTAATTCTTAGTAACCCCTTACGTCTACAGTGGCGACCTGCCTTGTTTGGGGTGAATTTTGTTTTTAAAAAATTGTATTTTTCCGACCTACAAATTACTGTTGATGTAATTAACATCAACAGTAATTTGTAGGTCGGAAAAATCACTTTTTTGGTTTCTTTGTGATTCAAGATTGGCATTAATGAAATGTGACTTGCTTATGAGATACGATATCTTGTCATATAATGCACTAAATAATATTTACATATCAGAAATATGGAAATATTATTTAGTTCATTATGTTTATGTAATTGAAAACATTAAACATTAAATATTATTTTACAGGAAAAACAATTATAAAAATTTCACTGTCGAACAGCCTTGAAACCAAGAACGTTTTATCTACATCATTTTTTATGAGTTTAAAAAGCGTAAAAAATTTGCAGTTGAAGTGACTCGAAATCTTCAAAAGGATTTTTTCAAGTACATTCTGCATATTCTTCTCTTTAGAGAAGAATATGCAGAATGTACTTGAAAAAATTCAGGAATGGATCATTTCGGACTTGAAGAGGAAAACAGATCAGGAAGTTCAGTTTGGAAAACAGTTTGCGTGTACAATAATTAAAATTTGATTTCAATCATATGACTCTTTTGAATTGAAGCTCTAACCCATTCTTATATATGAATATGTAAAAGCAGGCATTTATTTTTTCTTTCGGCCTAAAGATACCGGGTTTACACGAGATCTGGTTGAAACCTGTCATGATATGTAGCCAAATGTTTTTTTATAAATAAAACTATTATATAAACAGCTCTATTTATTATTGATCACTATTGTATTATCTGGACTTTGCTTTGTGGATACAAACCTTCATCCTGACGATAGGTAATATATAAATATGCACTGATGAAGCCTTTTTTTGTAAGTTATTGTGATCTTTTGTATATGTTGAAATTTCACTTCAAATTAGCCAAGTTGCTACGATATGAATGAAGTAGATGCAACGATATGAATGAAACGATCGTTACTCAATTGTTTTTTATACAGTTCACATTAACGTTTCCCGAAAGTTGAAAAGGTTTGAAACGCTGCAGCTGATCGATCAGTCGTCTCCTTGCTGTGCCGTAGCCTTTATTCTCCGATCGTCCAGTGTGTAGCATCTACTTGTGAATAAATTCTTTCATACGACAAGGAAAGACTAGAGACAGGTCCTGAGACAAGTTCAGAGGTTTTATTCATCCTTCTATTTTAGATAGCGCCTGGGAGAAAGACCGACGTTTCTTAGATTAATCTATTTGTTATTCTAAGTTTCCGACTTAGCTAATTGATAACTTCTGACTGGGCGAAGAGAGAGATGGGGTAGACTCATTTTTGGCCCATCGAACTTAACTCAAAGAGCATCTTTTGGCATAGTTAATCAAATCCCTAGATAGACTGCTAGCTTAAAGTTTTCAGATCATATTTTTCTACATCCACTCACATCGAACTCCATGGTGGACTGATGAAAAACTATCGCTTTACTACAGTCATAGGTGTGACGTCATAATTCCTTGTCTGTCAACCAATCGCGTCACCATATTCAGACTCGTTCTGTGTTAAACCTCTGCTGGCCCCAGATCTTTGATCTCGGTCCAATCCTGTCTATGCTGTTATCTCATCGAGAATGACCCATTCAACAAGATTTTATGTCATTATAACCTGCACTTAATTTATTAATTTCACCTAATTGACAATTCATACTAACTGAAGTCCACCTTTTCCAAATTATAAGACCCCCTCCCATAATGCAACATAGACGTAAGAGGTGAAAGTTTTGTAGGGTCATCCTAGATTGGAAGCTGTGCAACGAGCTGCTTGTTATCATTAGTTTTAAATTTCTGCATGTCGATACAGTCGGAGAATCAGGAAGCAGAGAGGGAGTTTCAGATGCAGGCAGTACGAGGAAAGAAGCTATTGAAGTAGAAGGCATCTGGGGACGTCCATAGTGAATAGATGGGATTTATCTGATTGTCAGGTTGGTTTAGTGTATTTACGTAGAAGGGAGCACCAGAGCAGCAAGTTCATCGGTGAATATTTCATTGAAGTACTTGTAAAACAAGGAAAAGGATGCAACATTGCGGCGACGGGACATGGGCTGGAGCTTGATGTATAGTGAGGGACATATTAGATTAGCGATTCTTTTTTGGACCTTGTCTAAGAGGGAAAGACTACAGGATGGTGCACCAGCCGAGATGTGCCAACAACACTCCATGCATAGGCGGATTGTGGCTTTGTAGAGATATAGTACTGTCAGGTGTGAGAAGTTTTCTAGCACAGTAGAATGAGCTCACTTACTTTGAAGACGCCTTAGTAATGTCTTTTATTTATTTGTTCCAATTCTTGTTACCTGTGAATGTTAGGCCGAGGAGTTTGAACGTTGGACTATCAGGTAGGGTGTTATTTTCCATTGCAATCGGTGGTTGAAGAGGTTTCTTGTAGTTGTTGAAGGAAAGGAGCTTTGCCTTTGCAGCATTAAATGTATTCATCTATTTATGAACCAATTCCACTACAAACAAGAGGTCACTTTCGAAGGATTCAGCCATTGCCTAGGATATGTGCGCACCCGTTTGTACCCACATAACGAGAGTAGAGCGTAGTGTCGTCAGCAAATATACCCATCTCAGACACGATGTTATCAGGGAGGTCGTTTATGAAAATCAGGAACAATATAGGTCTAAGGATCGATCTCTGGAGCACACCTGCATTTATGTTATGTTATTTGGACGAACGGCCATCGAGGAAAACCTGGATTTTTCTGTTGGATAGGAATGCTCTAATTATGTTAAGTATTCGTCCAGTAATACCACACGAATTAATTTTAGTAGAAGACCTTTATGCCAGACCCTATCAAAGGCTTTGGATATATCAAACGCTACCACCCTAGCTTCACCTGCCTTGTCCAGTGTATGGTATATGCGTTCAGAGATGATCGTTAAGATATCCGCAGTAGACCATGCTTGCCTAAATCCATACTGATGGGCAGAAAGAAGTTTAGCATTAACAAGGTGCCAGACTATCGCTAGATTGATTAATGATTCAAAGATTTTATCAAAGAGCGGAAGTAGGCGGATGGAGCGATAATTCTGGAGGTCAGTTCTATCTCCAGAATTCTTGAAGACTGGTACCACAGAGGCAATTTTACAGCTATCGGGGAAGCAAGATTCAGCAAGGCATTTGTTGTAGAGTTTGGAGAGGACAGAGGCCAGTCCAGCAGAGCATTTCTTTATTACTATTACTGGTATAAGATTAGACCCACATAATTTAGTGGTGTCCTATTTTTTATGATGTCCATGACATGAGATGGAGTGATTACCGAGTGTGTCTCGTCCGAAGTGGAAAATTATGGAGGTATTTGTTTGCGGAATCTAATGTGGAGTTTAAAGCGAAACAATGGGCAAGTAGTTTAGCCTTTTCAGTTGCCGTGCAAACGACATCATTGTGGTTGGATCGCGGGGGAAAGTTGATTTCCCATTGTTCACCACACCATTGAAGAGTTTCCAGAAATCACGAGTACCTAGTTTCTACGACTGAATGTAATTTCTGGTCATCGCAATATGCCTTCTCTTTGTTTCATTTATCACAGTGACGCTATAAATGTTTGCTTATGGCAGCTAAATTGTCGGAATGCTTGCTGCCTCTTAGCAATAGGAGCTGCACATTTGCGCATTGATCAGCAGGGAGAGAGAAAAATTCCATTCCCTGGGGCGTCTCTGATGTGATCTCTGATGGTACAAAAATCAGCCCGCTTGAAGTATGTCGTCGTTTAGAGCAACGACTGTTCAGCTTTGGGATGAGATTTTAGGGTGATATCAATCATTACCACAAGGTGATCAGCGTTTCACGAGCGGGCTATGGACATTCGTCACACAAGCATCAGGCAGTAAGGTCAAGAACAGATCGAAACTATACGTTGAGTTACCAGCTGCGTCTGTATAGCTGGATAATCCAAGCAGTCACGGTGATGTGCATTAAAATCTCCAAATACATGTAAAGAAAGTTAAGAAAGATACAGTCCTGGGTCGAAGGAGAACGGTATAAAAATATTTTAAAAATAACGCTGTGCTGCAGGCTTAATATAACACACATGTAGGCTTGGTCATCAGATTCTAACTTATGTTCTCTAGTCAAGGGGAGAGGGTTTCAAACATTAACTCCTAGCCCGTACATATGTTTGTCAGAGTCTTTACGGTAGAGTGGAAGGTAATCAGTCATATAAAAATGGTTTGAGGAGATTGAGAATTGAAGGTTTGTTTCACTTATGTTATGGTGCCGTACCTACCTACGGAGAACTAATGGACTCATCCACTTTATAAATACGGGAAGCACGTGACACTTGTTCTCTTCTTCCCAGGCAAACCGGCAATGGCGGTTGAGAGCAACATCTCCTTGTATTTCTTTCTTTCTATTATATAATATATACCTTTGTTCATTTAAACCATGTGTTCCTGTGTCATTCATTCAGCCTTACCCAGGTCCACAACAAATGGCGACGAGGGAATTCGAACTCTTGGGTCAAAAAACTGAAAATGCACTCACACGGTTAATGCAGGAAGCCGCACGCAAAAAAAAACAAAAAAAAAACAAAGATTTTTGCCGAACGGTCGAGAGAAGAAAAGAGAACTCAACTGAAAAAAAAAAACACGTTGAAGTGCGAGAAAATTGTTTTCTTTTAAGAAAAAGAAAACTGAAATGGACATGTTGTGCTCTAAGTTTGAAAACTGCTTATCAAAAAAAAAAAACAGCTTGAAATTGGGTGCGCGTTTCCTCTAGTTTGGGAAAACTAGTTTAAAAAAAACAAAAAAAAAACAACTGAAATTGAATGCGCGTTGTTTTTTCTCTGGTTTGGAAAACTAAAAAAAAAAAAAGAAAGAATTCCGAACACGAAGGAAGCGAGCATTGTTCTTTTTTAGACGAACGTCACAGCGAGTTTTTTTTGACGAGCACACACACAAAAAAAAATGAACCAGACACCACGTGCTTCATTTTAAGAACAGATAAGAAACAAAAACCTGAAATGGATCACACGTGCGTTACTCCATAAAAGAAAGAGGCACGATAAAAAAGGTCAGTTTTATTTTCTCTATCTCTTTTCCGACTTGTACTGAAATATTTTAAAATGCAGAAAGAATTAATTGTGAACAGATTTTTTTTTCTTCGTTAAAATTAAAAACGTGTATAAGAAAAGAACATTACATAATCTTTTCATAGCTAAAACTCAGCGTCTTGCCAGCGCTAATTTAAAGAAAAGAACTTCTTGAAAATTCATTAAATAACGAGAAAATATTAATTTTCAAAATAATAAAAAAAATAAGTGAATATACGCGTATATAGAGAAAAGGAAAAGCTTCATAATCTTTTCATAATTAAAACGGCGCCTAGCAAACGCTAATTTAAAGAAAAGTACTCTTATAAAATCATAAGATAATGAGAAAATATTAATTTTCTAAATAAAATCGGAAACTAAATGGTTGAATATGGAAGATATTAAGTCTATACTCACTGAACTAGCGAAATTCCAAATCTCCCAGCAACAACAAACTGAGGAAAGATTTCAAAAGCTTTTATTAGAACAGAACAAAAACATTTTATTACACAAAAAGTAGTATGATAAAAGATTGGAATTTCTGATACAAACAATATCGCGCAGTTACCAAAAAAATGTAAAACAGGACTCAAAAGACATTGAATTGTCCGGCATTGCGCATATAAATAAGGTACATCAAAAAACAAAAGCTCAACCTTATAGAAAAATAAGAAATAATAATTTTGATGTAACAAAGACAAACCAAACCAGTAAAAAATTAAATAAATTGCCACCAAGCCCTTGTTCACGCTATGGTAATCCACATTGGTACAATGAGTGCCCATTCCGTTTTAAAACCTGTATGAAATGCAAAAAAGTTGGACATAAAAGTTCGCACTGCAGAACGGGCAGAGGAAATAAAATGCGGATTCAAGCCACTAGGAAAAAGAAGGAAAAATGCATGAACATAAGAAAATATGTACAGGTGAAAATCCTGGATAAAAATATAAAATTGCAATTGGATTCTGGTTCAGACGTTTCCATTATAAATTTACATACATGGAGGAGATTAAATAAACCTACTCTATCAAGAACAAACAGGCTGGCAAGCACAGTTACTGGTGAAAGAATTACATTTGAAGGAGAATTAATCACAAATGTGTCCCTAATGGGAACTACTAAAAACTCAAACTACTGGTACTGAAGGATTCGAATAATCTTTTTGGTTCAGATTTTATGCAGGCATTTGATTTATGGAAGTTGCCGATAAATACATTTTGTAAAAAAATAAATAGTCGCGCAACAGAATCGGAAAAACTACAACGAGAATAAAAAAAAATCGTTTCCAGAGGTTTTTTCTGGCGGTCTTGGATGCTGCACTAAAATGTCTGCAAAATTCCGTCTAAAAGAAAATGTACTGCCGGTATTTAGAAAAGACAGGAAAGTACCCTTCGCCTCGATTGAAAAAATAAACGCTGAATTAGACCGACTGGTAAAGATGGGTATTTTATCAAAAGTACAACACAGCCAGTGGGCAGCACCCACGGTTTATGTAAAGAAAAAATCTAATGAGATTCGTGTATGTGCAGATTTTTCAACAGGACTGAATACTGCCCTCGCGGACTATCACTACCCACTCCATACCCCGGAAGAAGTGTTTGCAAGCTTAAATGGAGGAAGATTTTTTTCAAAAATAGACCTAAGTGAGGCATACCTACAAATACCGGTGGATAAAGATCGTGGTTTATATAAATTCGAAAGATTAGCGTTCGGAGTTAAGGTCGCGCCAGCCATTTTCCAACAAGTAATAGACACAATGCTGGGCGGACTGGATTTCGCAATAGCGTATCTCGATGACATCTTGATTAACAGCAAAGATATCGAACAACACCAAAAACATGTAAATCAAGTGTTTGCGAGAATCCAAGATTATGGGTTCAAAGTAAAAGAAGAAAAATGTGATTTTTTCCTGGAGGAAATAAAATATCTGGGTCATGTGATCGACAAGGACGGCAGAAGACCAGACCCAGAAAGGGCTACCGCAATAAAAAACATGCCGGCGCCAGAAAACGTCAGGACATTACAGAGTTTTCTGGGCCTAGCAAATTACTACCAGGCTTTTATCCCAGAAATGCATAATTTGCGTGCTCCATTAAATGAGCTATTAAAAAAAGGTAAAGCCTGGGTATGGACACCTGAATGTCAGGATGCATTTAATAAAATCATAGAAAGACTTACGTCAGAGTTATTTCTAACACATTACAACCCAGAATTGGACATAATCGTAGCTAGCGACGCTAGTTCATATGGTTTAGGAGCATGTATCCTACACAAAATGCCTGATGGAACCCATAAACCCATTGCACATGCATCAAGGACCTTGCTCCCAGCGGAAAAACAGTATTCTCAAATCGAGAAAGAAGCCCTAGCAATAATATTTGCAGTAACAAAGTTTCACCGATACATACATGGTAGACAATTTACCTTACAGACAGACCATAAGCCGCTAATTACAATTTATGGATCTAAAAAAGGCCTACCTGTATATACAGCTAATAGACTACAAAGATGGCGAACTATCTTATTAAACTACAACTTTAAAATGCAACATTTGCATTCAAATAAAATCTATCATGCAGATGGATTGTCGAGATTAGTGCCAAAACAGAGAGAGACTCTAGAAGACACAGTGATTGCGTCTCTTCAAACAGAAGGAGATTTTAAAGAGATTTTGTGCAACGCAGTGAGAGAGCTCCCGGTGACACTATACGAGATAAAAAAAGAAGCTCAAGAGGATGTATTTATCAGCAGAACAAAAATGAAATTGGTAGATAAGGATTTACATGCGATGACGTACTCATGCATAACGAAAGAGTGGTCATCCCAGAAAAACTACGAAAGCAAATTCTGAAAGATTTTCATGTTGGCCATCCAGGGATAACCAAGATGAAGGGGTTAATGAGGAGTTTTGTGTACTGGCCAGGTATGGACAACGACATTGAAAAAGCAGTAAAGCTGTGTAAAGGCTGTGCCTTAGCGGCAAAAGCACCGCATATAAAGCATAGCCCATGGTCAAAGACCGACCGTCCGTGGGAAAGAATTCACGTGGATTTCGCGGGACCATTGGAAGGATTTTACTACTTAATCGTAGTCGACAGTTTTTCAAAGTGGCCCGAGGTACTACGTTGCAAGAGTCCCACGTCAGAGGTTACGATAAGATTCCTACATGAACTATTTGCCCGTTTTGGGGTAGTGGATTGTTTGGTGAGTGATAATGGGACGCAGTTCACGTCATCAGATTTTGAGAGGTTCTGCGCGACGTTTCAAATCAGACATATAACGACGCCCCCGTATCATCCTAGGTCAAACGGCCAGGCGGAACGCTTCGTAGACACATTAAAAAGAGCATTAAAAAAGGCCGGTGATACTCCTAAGGAGAAGGCTTTACAACAATTCTTACAAGTATATAGAATTACAAAAAACATGAACATAGCATCATCATTATCCCCCGCAGAGATGATGTTTGCGCGGAATGTGAAGTCCGTGTTTGATAAATTATTACCTAAACATAATAATTATGACCGAATCTCTACGGTATCGAAGAAAAAATACAACCCAGAAGATAGGGTATATTTTAAGATGTTCAAAAACAATGCATCGTTCTGGGAACCCGGTACAATTGAAAAGAGGATCGGATCGATGGTCTATATCATAAAAGGACCACGGTTCTCGCATAAGAGACATCTAAATCAGATCAGAAAAAGACTGTCAGATGACACTGACAGCGCCCCACAGGGAGAAGACGTGATGGACGTGATATATTACACCTTCAACTTACCAGCACCCCAGGTAGTCACACGTAAACGACAACCAAAAAGAAAACGAATGGCTCCGGACTACCTAGAGATAGATCCGAAAAGGAAACGTTATTAAGACCCCTGAGGAGGTAAGGCTTGGAAGGGGGTGTTATGGTGCCGTACCTACCTACGGAGAACTAATGGACTCGTCCACCTTATAAATACGGGAAGCACGTGACACTTGTTCTCTTCTTCCCAGGCAAACCGGCAATGGCGGTTGAGAGCAACATCTCCTTGTATCTCTTTCTTTCTATTATATAATATATACCTTTGTTCATTTAAACCATGTGTTCCTGTGTCATTCATTCAGCCTTACCCAGGTCCACAACAACTTAGTACTAGGATATCCGGGGAGTTTGTTAGGATAAAGGTGTTCTACGTCGTTGATATTGGTTCTAAGTCCTCGGATATTTGTGAATGCTAGCCTCAAGGGCGGAGGCAAATATGTTTTTTGTTGGTGTCTGGTTTAGGTTTTATTTTTTAATGACATGTGTGTTTTGAGATAGAGTGGGGTGGGCAAAATGGGTGCTTGTTAGGTGCCAATAATCTCACACACCCAGTCTATTAGTCATGACTTGGTTTATGGTGCTTGTGGCCTCGGGAAAGTTCAATGGGGATAACTGTAGAGTCCCTTTCCATGCGCGACATGGCACGTACTGTTACCCACGATATTATACAATTGTTGATAGAGCGGCTGTTTTTAGCGCTACTTAAGAGTTAGGGCTTCTGTACTGCAAGTCAGAAACAGCATCCAGACAAGCTGTTTAACCTGTACCTCCAACCTGTAAGAACAAGAGCGACCCAGACTAGTAACACATTTTTCCCCAAATTTCCCAGATACAGAGAAAGAGAGGCGACGTTCATTGTCCTAGTCAGGAAACAAGGCCAATAACTGGGTGTCTTTTGATGTGTCCATGCACTGTACCTCTGTGTCTGGCTAATAGACAAAGAAGAAGTACAAAGGCCGGGCCATAAGCAGATCCCATCTACTCCTTAAGCAATTTTAGGTATTGTAATCCGAATATTTTCTTCAAGACTCTAACTCTGCGAAAGTTGTAGATCAGGACTAAGGAGGTCTCCCTCCCCCAGTTTTTATATCAGAGTTTTTTTTTTCTCACCTAGACGGATGACCTAACGAGTTCTACGGGCCCATTACACCGAGAGAGGTAGTCCTGCGCCCGTGTATAGCAGAGTCCCCGCAGGTATATATTTATAAAAACTAAAGCAAAAAAAAAAAATCTATATATATACGAGTATATATATGTGTACATATAATAAGTTCATACGTCATCTCCCAGTGATATCAGAAAATTGAAGATAGGTTCCACTGTCGTAGTAGAGTAAGACGAGGGCGACAGGGGGAACCTTCATATGTGTGGTCAGACATTTAATCATAGGAAATAAATACAATTTTCTAGAATAACAAATTAAGATTAATAGGAAATAATAGGCATATTTAAAGCATTCACGTAACTTAGCTGAAAGTTCGTGGATATATTCAATTTGGCCCGGCCATGTGCTTCGCATCCATGAAGCTGTTCCCTTCGCAAATGTCTACGATTCGAAAACGAGGATGCCAATTTTTCTGAGAATCGAAGACAGGGGTTCGAGGTTAAGGTGGGGTGGGGGTGGGGTTGGGCTAAGTTTGTTCACACGTGTTTTTTTTGCTAATTATTTTCATGGTTTTTACTTATTTTCTATTTTTTCATTTCTTAATGGTTTACATTTCACAAGGCCGTTGTTCTCCCGGACCAAGCACCCTGCTAGTCACTCTCGATTCTGGATCGTCCTCTCTCAAGCTATCCGTTTATGGACCCAGAACACTTAGCGATAAACCTTCCCCGTCCCACCATTTCGCTGCCAGCAATGTTGTCTTAGTTCACCTCTTTCTTTGACTGCATAGGGTCCATAATACAAGTATAAGACCCCTTATCCATACTGATCATTTCACCAGAGAAGATAGGGCATTTACCTCCCTAGACGGTATCTACTCTAACTATGTATCCTTCAATTGTTCAAAATTAAATTTTCTGGAGATGTTAACAGCTCTGGCATTTGTTTCAAAGTTGTCTCAGTGAAACCTTAAACTATGGGTTTCCGCAACTCGGTTAAGTTTGGTTCCTTTGAACCCGTTTATTCTATAAGCGATTGTATTTGAATTGCTCATCGGCCTAGTTATAGTGGGAAGGAAAATCGACACCCCACACGCCGAACAATATATGGGCAGTTCTACCATTATCAAAGACTAGTGCTGTTACATATTGCATGGACCCTCTCTAGCAAACTTGAGGTCCCTCCCCTCTCGATCTCGATAGCCACAACCCAAACTATCAGATACAGGGTATTCGAGACAAATTTGAGCATTTTTATATTCTTTCTTCTCAGAACGATTTGAAGTTTTTAATGCTGGTAAAGTGCAACGGCTAGTTGTTTCTGTGTACTATTTATGGACTTCTGAGCTGGAGACAATAGACGATTGGAAACCACCTAAGTATTGGAAAAGAGTGATCTACATGATGATGATTCGCACCGCATTAAAAACGTCTGAAATCTTAGACACAGCTAAGTGTTCCTTGCATACATTGAAGGTCGTGAGATGTGAGCTGGATAATTGTGAAAAAGATGGGGAAGCAGTCGCTAGCAGGAAGGATTATAGCATGTGTTCTAATTGTTTCCACACAAGGAAATTCACCCCACCCTACAAAAATGGTGCGGCAAGATCCAGGCAAGGCAGTGCGGACCTTTGCAAAAGAGATGGACGTTAGAGTGGCGAGTATGAAAAGAAAAACGCTGAATGCTGATCTTCACTACTCCGCATACAAGAGTTTCAAGGGCCAACGCTTATCGCCAAGGCACAAGAAAACCGCTTTACAAAAGCCAAGAAACTCCCCTACAAGGTTAAACACCCAGTCGAGCCTGGGATGTTCTGGTTCTTTTGAGGATTTGTTGCATAACGACTAGTAAAAAGGTGGCTAGCCTACAGTCTGCACGAATGTCCGCGCGTTATGAAAAACAAGTTCCCTCAAACTGCGATGGGTTTGGGTGTGTTTCCGGTGAAGGCCACGTCATGCTGCCCTACATCTATGAAAGGGACTCCGACTAAATTCAGCTTCTATATACTGTTGTCAAGCGCATGCTGGTAAGGGTGTCTACTGGCAGGTTATTCTTATGGTAGCAGGACGCAACTCTGTGTTATATTTCCAGGAAAACTCAGAAGTTGCTCTTTTGAAACTTTCAGGACTTCACCAGTTCCAACATCTGGCCATAAACTTTCCTAATTGCAACCACATTGACTATTATGCGTGGGACGCAGTTGAGAAAGTCATCAACCGTTCCGTCTACAACAGTAAGGACAAGCTGATTGTCAAGATCAAACTGGTGGTGAAAGCCACATATTCCAGATCCGTGATGAAGTCTCTGGGTGGCTTCTTTGAGTCAGCTGCATTGGTAAAAGGTTCTCTAAGAGATGCACTCTGGATTTTGAGAATACCTAAATTATTTTCGAAAAAGTGTCAAATTTGTCACGAACATCCTATACACTAACCGCTTATGGCAATGCCACACTAGCCAACACCTCCATTTGACAATGTCGTTATAGACTCTTCTCATTCCACTTAAACTAACTTAATACACCCAGTTCTACTACTCGTTATGCACATGGGACTCACTGACGTGCACGTCCCCAAAGTGTTGATTCTACAATTTTTTGGTTTCCCCTCAGGTCAACATCATAAATTGCGCCCTGGCAATATTCAATGCTAAGAACACAGTCAACATCCCATAAATGGCGACAGCTCTAACGCCCCACTCCAAGCGTATACAGGAAATGTATATATTTACTACTATTTCAAAGGTTTTATATCAGTTTAACAGAGGCACCGACATAAGCACTAACTATTGCTCACAATGGTACACATCCCAAGGCTTTATAGTACTTCAATAATTCTGTCAAAAGATCAATTGTCAATCTCAAATGATGAAATAAATCTGCCCGCATTTTCAACAGTCTTTCTTTTTAAACAAAGGGGTGTTTCTATACGGGTAGACAGGTTAACTATGGATATCAAGCTGACCCCTTATATGTGCCCATGCCGTCATAATCGGTTGAATAGTTTGATCTACTCTATTATTAACCATCATCGAGCAAAAAAACCCTTAAGATCCGTAATCCGAATTCCCGACCTCCTTCCTCATACCTTGCATTTTACCAATAAGCCAATTAATATAACATTTATTTTGTTTAATTCCACTCTCGTCAGATTTAATATAGATACGTTCTTCTTGGGAACTTCCGCCAAGTCGTTTTGATTTCACTTTACCTCTCTAAATTTGCTCCGGATAAATATAATTTCATTATCCGTTACAATTATGGGCAAAATGAATCTCAGCTGCCTAATCTGTACCAACTGAATTTCTTTTAAATACTTCCTTATACTACTCAACTGTGAAACGCTACTTATTGCACTAGGGAGTATATCAACTTTGTATACCACTGAATGTCTGAATACTTTTGCGCTACCAATCATCGAGCTAACATTAGCTCCCTCGTGTTATTCCTTAATTTAACTAATTCTAATGTATCGGGGTTTATATATATTATTATGGTTATTAGCTATTTTGATCTAGTGACCATTATATCGTATAGTATTTTACCCATCACCATAAGCATCATACACCATAGAGATCTGCAGTTCATTTCTGCACATACATTCATGATTTGCTCACTAATTATCATCGACCCTTACCATGGCCACCGAGAGTTACTACAGGCCTGTTGGCTCGAAAATGACGTCACTGCATTGCGTGCCAAACAAAGGCATTTTGACTTCTCCATTCACTAAATAATCCATCAAAATTCAGGAAATCAACCAATTTTAATGAAATTTTCAGTATTTATTAATTAATGATCACGGAATATAATAAATACATTACTTTATTAGAAAGCTTGGTGCAAATGTATTATTTCCTGTAAACAAAAAACACCTTTACTAAAGTTATCCAAAATATCAAAACATGTTGACCATACGATATTGTAAATATTTAAAACAAAGCATTAGAAAACTTTAAAAATTGCATGTAAAAAAAGAAAAGAAAGGAACACGATTTGATTTATCCTGAAACTGATCTTTATTCAATATACATTTATAGAAGATCAGCATTTAAAAAAAAATGAAAATAAAGGTCTGTCTATGTTTAAAATAATTTTTTTTAATTATTTCGTATATATTACGAAAAATGCCCCTAAACTCTGTGTTAATAAAATCATTATACCTCAAAGAAAAATTAATTTTGTTAATTAACGATACTATCATTGAATCAAGCATTGTTTAATCAATATTTTCACAAAAAAATATAATTTCATAATATATTTCATGTGATTTACTATTTATTTAAATAACATTGTTCCAAATTGTTCGAAATGCCGTAAATGAAACTATTTTTTTAAAAATCTTAGTGAAAATGTATTATTTTTTTTAAAACAAAATACACCATTACTAAAGGTAAATATACCTTTAGTATATATATATAAAAAAAAATCCATGAATTTTTTAAATGAAAATTAAGATCTGTATATGTTTAAAATACATTAAAAAAACAAACTATTTCGTATATATTACGAAAAATGCCCCTAAACTCCGTGTTAATAAAACCATTATAACTCGAAGAAAAATTAATTTTGTTAATTAACGATATTATCATTGAATAAAGCATTGTTAAATCAATATTTTTTTTTGTGTGAAAATATTGATTAAATATGCCGTTATTATTTCATTTATTTAATCTACAAAAGTACAGAGAACAGATAAAATATACTACACTTAATAGGACATCGAACAAAGTAATTAAAAAAAACTTTGTGAATGATGAAATGAAATGTAAAAAGGCGCGAAATTAAGTTAACCAACCACAATGACGTCAGAGGGGGGCAAGAAGTTAGTTGCTTGGCCTTGTTAACCTTCGGTGGCCATGCCCTTACCATCGAGGGTATCACCACTAACATTCTTTAATCGTTCCGAGGTTATCCTTAATTATATTGAGATTCAAATTATCGTTATCCCTACGTGTCTCATTTCTTATACTTACGTTCAATAATGAATAATAGCCTTAGGATTTCCCTCCCGGCGACCATCAGCATAGCCTACGCTTCGCACCAAACAGTGCCAATCATCACCGAAAGACCTCGTCCACCGAATGCACTCGGTCAGCTATTCTGAGTACTGATCCTGCATGTAAGGAAAGGGAAACGAAACTAAGAAATTCCCGATCGCAGATATCACTCGACTCGACCTGTTTATATTTCCTAATTACCTATCCCCATCGGGTTGCTCATTGATCACTAATAATATTTAAACTAACCCTGGTAGTAAAGTAACGTTACTCTGCGGATAGCAAGGACAAGTGATTAAGTTCACCACGTTGAACTAAAATTTTCTCCCATTAATTTGTTCACTTTTTCCCGGACAGTTATCCGTGACTAACAACTATAACGAGGGAAGGTCACCGTCAACACAACACCAGTCTGTATTTCTAATCGTGCACAGAAAAGGAAGGTCACCCAGACACTCACGTGGACAGCTATCTTTATGAAATCAAGGCGAGAGGTTATTCCGTAGGGTTTCGACTGCCATGTGCTCCATTTGACCATGATATTGTGCCAGTACCCACGCTCTCCGTGTCTGGTGTATCGTCAATATCGTTTGAGAATTCATCTTCACTATCTGCGATGTACACTGCGACCAGTGATAATAGCTTTCTAATAAAAAAATAATTCACTCATCATTCTGTTAACCAATTTCAGCAATTGTTTTACGGACATTCTGGCACATCATGATAACATTATTTGATTGATTTACAATTGATTATTGTGAATAGTTTGTACAGTCATTAACGTTTTTTATTTTTTTATTTTTTTACTTCTTAACAACATTGGGGCGTTCAAAATTACTAATTGAGGAAGAAAAAGAAGTTATAATAATGGAAACGGCTAAAAGAACCTCCCCTGATGCAACTGCCTGAGAAATAAGTCGTCATGTGGATACTGTAAAACATTTTCTAAAGTACTCTTCCCGAACGAAGAAACGACCGGATGTTGGAATATTCAAGACTCTCACCAACAGGTATTTGAGGAATATTGGTCGGCAACTCCGTAGAAAACCTGGACAATCAAGCAAATCTATCTTCACAGCAGCTGGGTGTCCTGACGTACCTAAATCAACAAGGAATGCAATTCTTCAAACAATGGCTTCTGTGAAAGTTCCACTTACAAAGCCCTCTCTTAAACCAAGACAGACAAAATTGAGAATGGAATGGGCTAAGAAATATATGAAGATGGATATGAGTAATGTTCGTTTCACTGATGAGACTTGGGCAAACCTTGATTGACATGATAGCTGGGCAAAAGGATAGGTTTATTCCGGAGATGAAATCACCATCGTTTGAGACGCCAACAAAAGGGTGGAAGAGTCATGATATGGGCGGGTATCATTGGAGATAGACTTGTTGGTCCCATAATAGTACCCGAAGGACATAAAATTACGTCTGCTGCCTATTGCAATCTCTTGAGAGAATCTCTGGTACCTTGGCTAGATGACATAAATCTAGATCTACTAAAGGACTTTGTTTTAATGCACGCCAATCCTCCTTCTCACTCTGCCTACAACACTCAAGCATTTTTAGCATCTTTTGGCATCGAAGGTACAAAGTTGAGTATCTGGTTTCCATGCCATCTAGATTTAAACTAAATAGAACACTGTTGGTCTATCATCAAACGAGATGTTTATTCTAATGGACATCAGCTGAGAGGGGTTGAGTCCGCCAGCTTTAAGATCCCGCTTGCAGACGTCCTTGTAGCAGAGTGCGGGGCGTCCAGTACGCCTTTCGCCAGTGGCAAGCTCTCCAAATAGCATGTCTTTGGGGATGCGGCCGTCATTCATGCGAAGCACGTGGCCCAACCAGCGGAGGCGTCTAGCTCGCAGCATAGCATACATGCTGGGCAATCCTGCCTTGGCCAGGACGTCGATGTTGGTTACTCGATCCTGCCAGGTGATGCCGAGGAGTCTGCGGAGGCAACGAAAGTGGAAGGCGTTCAGTCTGCGTTCCTGATCAGAGTAGAGTGTCCATGCCTCACTACCATAGAGGAGTGTGCTCAGCACAACTGCCCGGTATACTTGCATCTTTGTGTTGGTAGTCAGCATACGATTTTCCCAAACTCGTTTGGTCGGGCGGGCCATTCCTGTTGCTGCCTTGCCGATCTTTGTGTTAAGCTCAGAGTCAAGGGAAAGGCTGCTTACGATTTTCGAGCCGAGGTAGGTAAACTCGTCCACAACCATGAGGGTGTGTTCACCAATGGAGATAATTGGAGCATCACTAACGTTCTGGCACATTACCTCTGTTTTCTTTAGACTGATGGACAGTCCAAACTCGTTGCATGCAGCTGAAAAGCAGTCAACAAGACGCTGCATGGCCTCCTCTGAGTGTGCAGCAAGGGCAGCATCATCTGCAAAAAGGAGATCTCTGATAAGAACCTTCTGAGCCCTTGTTTTGACTCGCAGACGTGCGATGTTGAATAATCCACCGTTGCTCCTGGTGTGAATGAACACGCCGTTAACAGACTCATCAAATGCATACGAGAGGAGCAAGGAAAAGAAAATTCCGAAGAGTGTAGGGGCAAGAACGCATCCCTGTTTGACACCGTTTTTGACTGGGAACGGTTCAGAGCTCGATTCATCAAATTGGACGGTCCCTTTCATGTCTTCTATGAAAGGACACGATTAGGCTCAGAAGCTTGGGCGGGCATCCAATCCGCTGAAGGAGGGCAAACAGTCCATCTCGGCTGACCAAGTCAAAAGCTTAGGTCAGGTCGATGAAGGCCAGATAGAGAGGCTGCCTCTGCTCGCGACATTTCTCCTGGAGTTGTCTTATGGAAAAAACCATGTCTATGGTCGATCTGGCGGGTCTAAAGCCACACTGTGCCTCTGGGTAGACGCGATCAGCTAGAATTTGCAGTCTGTTGAGGAGGACGCGTGCGTAGGCCTTGCCGACAATGCTTAGCAGTGATATGCCACGGTAATTGTTGCAGTCGCTTCTTTCTCCTTTTTTCTTGTACAACGTGATGATCTTAGCGTGGAGCATGTCTTTGGGCACAGTTCCTTCCTCCCAGCAGTGCAGCAAGAGTCCATATAGGTGCTCCAGGAGGGAGCTACCCTTTGCCAACTTTACTACCTCAGGTGGGATGTTATCGCTGCCTGAGGCCTTGCCGCTGGCTAGGGAGTCGATGGCTTTGCTGAGCTCTTCCATGGTGGGTGGGGTGTCCAGCTCGTCCATTCTGGGAAGCGATTTGGTTTTCGCAAGTGCTGAGTCAGTGACAGTGGTCTCCTTCGAGTAAAGTTCCTGATAGTACTCAACCCACCTTTCCATCTGTTTGCATCGGTCAGTAATGACCAGGCCTTCAGCTGACTTGAGTGGGGCGGTCTTGATGACGTTTGGACCGAAAGCCTTTTTCATCCCAGATCGGCAGAAATCTGGATGTTCTGGCAGAGATGGAGCCAGTGATCATTTGCACAGCGTCTGGCAACCATCTGTGCATCGCTACGAGCAGTACGGAGTGCCGCAAGCGTCCTAGTGGATGGATCTCTCTTGTAGGCGAGGAGGGCATCACGCTTTGCAGCTATAGCAGGTTTGATCTCAGCAGCTCCCGCCTCAAACCAGTCTTCTTGCCTCCTTTCTTTCTTGCCGAAAGTATCGAGAGCAGTCTGAAACATAGCCTCTCGGATGTGGTTCCACCTCAGCGTGACACTGTTTATTGGACAGTCTTCTAGGGCTTTGTCCATGGCCCTGGCGAAGCGTTCACGCAGCTCAGGCATAGCAGTTCCGACTGTATTGATGCGAGGCAGGGGCTTCTGCTTTGATCGGTGGGCACGTTTGGGGAGGAGGCGTATCTTGCTGTGAAAGCTGCGCGTAACCAGTACTTGATCCAGGAGCGACCTACAAGTAATGACGTAGTCTAGTTGATGCCAGTGGCGAGACCTGGGATGTCTCCACGACACCCTGTGATGGGGCTTAGTCGGAAAGAAGGTATTGGTGATGCATAGGTCGCAGTAAGGGCAGAGCTCAAGGAGACGCTGGCCGTTTTCATTTAACTTGCCGACACCGAAGTGGCCCAAAGGACGGGGCCAAGAGGCGTAGTCTGCTCCCACCCGGGCGTTAAAGTCACCGAGTAGAAATATTTGCTCCTTTGCAGAGATCTGCTGTATCTTTGCCTCAAGTTCCTGGTAGAACAGGTCCTTTGCCTCTGTTGCAGAACAGAGTGTGGGGGCATAAACGGTAAGAATAGTCGCTGGTCCAGACGAGGTGTTGAGACGGAGGGAGAGGATTCTTGGTGTGCCTGATGAGGGTGCTTCTATGGCTTGTAGAAGGGAGTTCCGGACGGCAAATCCAACCCCGTAAAGTCGATGTTCATGTGGTTCCTGCCCCTGCCAGAAGAAAGCGTAGTCTCTCTCTTTTAGGCTACCATCGCCAGGGAGTCGTGTCTCCTGCAGTCCTGCTATGTCTATGTTCAGTCTCTTTAGTCCCCTATTTATGATTGCAGTTTTCCTGGAGTCATCTATTTTTTGGAGGTCGTCAAATAGGCCAGGACACATTGTTCTGACGTTCCATGTTGCCAGTTTCAGCACTGGTGGCTTTAGTTTTGGTTTCGTTGGTGCAAGGTTTCAGTCCGTTTTTCGGCTTTTGGCCTACACTCCAGGCACCCACTGAAGTAGACGGACAGTGGCGGGCCAGCACCTTATTGACTGGGGGCTGCCCAGCTTAAGGCGGGCGGTAGCTGGCCAGATGGAATTCGAAGATTCCTCCCAACCGACAGAAGACAACCCAAGGCGTCCCAGCTGACGCCAATTTGCCGGGACTTTTTAACCGGTAACTGCTGTCTCCCGTGTTATGTTGCCGCAGTGCGGCACTGGAGTGACCTCTCCAGGACGCGAGCCTGGGCAAAAGATAGGGAGGACCTGGGAATGCCCAGTCGTCAGGACCCCCCTCTCCAACCTTGCTGGCGGGATACAACGGAAAGGCAAGCCGATACAGTTGACGTCAGCTTGGCTGCAGGAGTTGCCGGGAGGTCTTGCAGTGCATGGACCAGCCGCCTTCGGGGCTCCACTCCGGATTTTCTGTCGGGGTTTACTCCCTTAGCCTCACCCGTGTACCGGTGATCCACAAGGCAGTGGAGGTTTGAAATCAGGGTTTTCCGTCCCCTAGATGGGCTACCATCCCAGGTTAACGAGCCCCATCTGCCCGAAGCAACTGGTTTTAAGGCGCCAGAGACCCGCCTTCGTCCTTTTCTCTTATTAGTTAAAGCAGTTCCGCCACGTGCAGGCTAAGAGTTGGACTTTCGTTGTCAGAGGCTATTAGAGACGCATGCCATATGGAGCATTTTACAGGTATTGAGAGCTTATCCCCAACACCACCCCAGGCTGTGATAGCTTCTGTGGAACCAATGTAAGAATACTAATGTAAGAATAGGTTAACAGGGGTATAGCTGTCAACTCACTCTTGAGACTATCAAAGGCCACCTAAACCTATCGTACTTCTATGTAAGAAGAAATCAGTGCTCCGACCAGCGGCGTAAAGGCCGAAATATTCCCCCGCTAACCATATCGTTACTTTTGGCTAAGATCAAAGTGTAGTATCTGTTCCGATGGATACTGCACCCCATAGACTGGTATTGTATTGGCCTTCGGGGCTTGATTTACGCTGGTCTATGGGTCCGTCCTGTGCAGTTCTAGGAGGTTCACCCTCCCAGACTTCGCCTCCCCTCTTTGGGGAGGAGTAAGTTTATTGCTTACTGCCTGAGGCGCCTCTACCGGGGAATGCCGACGGGGCTGCCCAGGCAATTTTTAAACCCCACTTTCCCGACCCGACCGTGGGTCACATCTTACTTGTGGGAGTAAGATAAAAAATGGCCTTGTGCCTAACTCCTGGAGAGGAGTAAATCAATACTATGAGTCCTTCGGCCTATTGAGTGGTTGAAGGTTTCTATCTTTTCGGTATTAAGCCTTTTCCCATCAGTATTGCTCACAAATCCAAGAATCTTCGTTTTATCTCCGAGGAATCTTCAGACTGTACTCTCGTAACGTGTCAAACACCAGTTCCGCTTTGAAGAGCTCTTCCGACGTCATGGAGTACACCAATCCAGATAGGTCA
>OY744540.1:44832336-44867336 GCA_963556195.1 Sepiola atlantica
TGAATAGGAAATATGACGTTTTGCTTTACTTTATTTAATTTATAGCTTGAAAATTGTAGAAATTCAAAAAATAAGAATAATAAAGGATCCAGAGCATGAGGCGGGAGTGCCCAACGAATGTTCCAAGTTCGCTTTAAGACGGTTTACGATTATACGAAATTTATTTAAATCAATTTTTTTTTCTTGCAGCTTGTAATACTCAATGCTAAGCACATCTCTCTGCTTACATGAGAGATTGAATGTTATAAAATTGTCTGGACGTATGGTTCCGCATTCAATCCCGGGCAACGCCGGGTCTTCCTGCTCGTACATCATAACATGTCTGAAATAGGCGTTGTTATTATGTAAACTCAATAATACATCAATATTATCTTGTTTAATTTTTTTAATTTTAGAGTTCTCGAGAATTTTCCGAATATCTGTGCCATAATTCTTGAGTAAATGTTTTGCAATGTAATTATTTCGTGACATAAGAATTATTATTCGATATGCATTAAAAGATAACTTGTTTGCGGTATTTTCGTTTGTGCAAGTAGTGAAAACAACGACCCAGAAGACAATGGAATTTTCTTTCCCCAATAAAAGTGAGTGGTTCTTAATGGCCGTCTGTGTTTCTAGATACGAAACAATGTTTTTCATTTGGTTGGTCCATTGTTTAATCTTACCAGCCAAATATTTGCCAAGTCAAGATTTACTACGGAAATTAAGAAACATTTCATTAAACATGTCCAAAGAACATAATTATTGCCGTATATTTGTTTGTCCGCTACCTACTTCTAGGCGATTAGACATTGGAACCTAAAACTTAGCAATAATTATCTCTTCTCCATGGGGAGTGTCGTAAAACAGTCATATCCCACATCACAGCCATGGGATGTATTGATGTGTGTGGTAGTAAGATGTTTTATAGGAAAGGACATAAAAATGTGGAACTGAGTAGGATTAGTCACCTATCTCTAAGAAACATCCGTGGTTCTCGCACCCCGAGTCACTGAGGATCTCCAAAATAATTTGATGTGAAGGAAAATAGTGTTATTTATTGATTTATTCAGAAACTTTGCTAATAAACCTGATTGTTTACCGGTGAGGTGTTCCCCTGAGGTTAAGGATCAAATAAGGGTAACGCATAGTTTAGAAAATCACTAATAATAGATTGAAACCTGACTTTTATATTATAACTGTTTGAAACACATTCTTATTCACCGCTAATAATAATAAAAGAGACGTATACATGAGAAGATAACTTAAAAAAGTTAGCATATTTTTTATACTAATATTGTTATTAGTGGAGCTTATTCTCCTCTATAAAGGGCAGTTGTCTGTATGTCTGTCTGTCTGTCTGTCTGTCTGTATGTCCAGCTTCTCCTCAAAAACTATGCGGCGACATGTCAAAAAGTTGATAACTTCAGCACCGTACAACACCTGGGATCATAATATCTCTAAATTACAACAAAAAAACATGTTGCTGGGGGCCAACGGGGCCAGTCTTCGGCAGCGGGTCTGGTTTTTTCAAACTTTTCTAATGTTATTCAGTAGTAATTTGGAAATATGCCAATGTAATTATGTAATAATAATTTTGTTTTCAACCAACTTATTCTTGTGCACGTGACGTCACAGTAATAGGTATATGACGTCATCGTTATAGGTTTGGAATTTTTTTTTCACTTCAAAATTTATTTTACTTCAACATATTTTTATACATAACATATAAAAGTGTATTCTTATGTAAAATTCACAGAGTAAGATGATGAGACTATTCCCGAATCTATAAACCCACCTCTTAGGGGTCCATGGGGCATATTTCATCGGGGGGGGGGGGGGCTTTTCAGTTATTTTTCATTATATTTTATAGAAAAAAAGAAGAATTTGACAAGTACACGTTTACAGTGACCCGTTGGGTCAGAACCAATCTATATATGTATAAAAAAAGAAAAAAAGAAGAATTTAACAAGTACACGTTTACAGTGACCCGTTGGGTCATAACCACTCTATATATGTATAAAAAAGAAAAAAAAGAATTTAACCAGTACACGTTACCAGTGACCCGTTGGGTCATAACAACTCTATATATGTATAAAAAAGACCCAGAACCGGGGGTGCTTCTACAATATAGGACCCGGAGGCTTCTGCAGAATAGGGACCATGGGTGCTTCTACAGTATAGGACTCAGAACCGGGGGTGCTTCTACCATATAGAACCCGGAGGCTTCTACAGAATAGGGACAATGGGTGCTTCTACAGTATAGGGACCAGAGGTGCTTCTACAGTATAGGACCCAGCACCGGGGGTGCTTCTACAATATTAGAACATAGAGGCTTCTGCAGAAAAAGGACCATGGGTGCTTCTCCAGTATAGGGATCAGGGGTGCTTCTACAGTATATAACCCAGCATCAGGGGTGCTTCTACATTTTAGGACCCGGAGGCTTCTGCAGAATAGGGACAATGGGTGTTTCTCCAGTATAGGGACCAGGGGTGCTTCTCGAGTATATGGACCTGGGGTGGTGCTTCTAAAGTATAACGGTCCCAAGAAATATTGGTGATTCTAAAGTATCACGGCCCGCCAGGAATGTTTGTGCTTCTATAGTATAACGGTCCCTAGAAATATTGGTCCTTCTGAAGTAAAACGGTCTCACCCTAGGAATGTTGGTGCTTCTAAATTATAACGGTCCCTACAAATATAGGTGCTTCTAAAGTATAACGGCCCCCCCAGGAATGTTGGTAAAGGATAGCTAAGGAATAGCGATAACCCACGTTTAAAAAAAAGTTGGGGGGTCCTGGAGTGATTAAGGAGTCGGGGAAAATTTTAGGGGTCAGGCCAAATCTTTTTCTTTTTTTTTTGTTTTAAACTCAAAATATTTTTCAGGGTTGGGGGAGAGTGAAAAATTAGTTGGGATGGGGGCTGGAGAGATTGAGGGGTCGGGGAAAATTTTAGGGGTCAGGCCAAACTTTTTAGGGGTCAGGCCAAATTTTTTTCTCTTTTTTGTTTTGAAGTCAAAATATTTCTCAGGGTTGGGGGAGAGTGAAACATTAGTTGGGATGGAGGGCTGGAGAGATTGAGGGGTCGAGGAAAATTTTAGGGGTCAAGCCGGACTTTTTAGGAGTCAGGCCAAATTTTTTTGTTTTTTTTTGTTTTGAACTCAAAATATTTCTCAGGGTTGGAGAAGAGTGAAAAATTAGTTGGGATGGTGGGGCTGGAGAGATTGAGGGGTCGGGGAAAATGTTAGGGGTCAGGCCGAACTTTTTAGGGGTCAAGCTAAATTTGTTTTTTTTTGTTTTGAACTCAAAATATTTCTCAGGGTTGGGGAACAGTGAAAAATTAGTTGGGATGGGGGGTTGGAGAGATTGAGGGATCGGGGAAATTTTAGGGGTCAGGCCAAACTTTTTAGGGGTCAGGCCAAATTTTTTTATTTTTTTAACTAAAAATATTTCTCAGGGTTGGGGGAGATTGAAAAATTTGTTGGGATGGTGGGCTGGAGAGATTGGGGGGTCGGGGAAAATTTTAGGGGTCAGGCCGAACTTTTTAGGGGTCAGGCCAAATTTCTTTTTTTTTTTGTTTTGAACTCAAAATATTTCTCAGGGTTGGGAAGAGTGAAAAATTAGTTGGGATTAGGGGCTGGAGAGATTGAGGGGTCGGGGAAATTTTAGGGGTCAGGCCGAACTTTTTAGGGTCAGGCCAAATATTTTTTTGTTTTTTTGTTTTTAACTCAAAATATTTCTCAGGGTTGAGGGAGAGTAAAACAAAATTGGGGGATGCGGCTTGATATATATGGTGTCGGGGAAATTGTAGGGGTCAGGCCAAACTTTTTAGGCGGTCGGGCGAAATTTTTTTGTTTGTTTGAACTTTAAATATTTCGTAGGTAAGTATATACTATGCACACCGGGGCGGCGATAGGTACGAATATAGTATGCGCACAGGGGCGGCGATAGGTATATATATATAGTATGTGCACCGGGGTGGCAATAGGTACGTGTATAGTAGTGCATAGAGGTGGCGATAGGTACTATATAGCATGTGCACAGGGATGGCAGTAAGTATGTATATAGAATGCTTACCAGGGCGGTGATAGGTATATATTTAGCATGTGCTCTGGGGCGTCGATCAGTACGTATATAGCACGCACACCAGGGCGGCGATATGTACATATTTAGCACGTGCACCGGGGCGGCGATAGGTACGTATGTAGCATTCGCAACGGGGCGGCGATATTGACGTATGCAGTATTCGCACTGGGGTGGCGATAGGTACGTATGTAGTGTTTGCACCGGGGCAGCGATAGCTAATTATGTAGTATGCATACTGGGGCGGCAATAGGTACTTATATATTATCTGCCCCGGGGCGGCGATAGGTACGTATATTGTATGTGCACCGGGGTGGCGATAGATATGTATATAGTATGAACACCGGGGCGGAGATAAGTACCTATATAGAAGGCGCAGATAGATGTGGTACTTTTTATAGAAATATGCCATACTATTGCCATGGGCAACGTAAGAGGAATGGTGGGGAAGAAGCAGCTTTCGCAAAAGGCAAAATTAGAAAGTAGCAGTGAAATGGGGCGACCAGGGAAGAGAAAGGTAGAAAGATAAAGAGACGGCTACAGAGGAGGGGGAGAAATAGAAGTTTGAATATAAAGATGTTACACACGCGATTTTTCTTCAATTATATCTCTTAATGACCCCGAGCAACGCCGGGTAGCCGCGCTAGTATATTTATAAATTTGGTTTTGTCGTTCACTGATAATGGACACGTTTTAATTGGCTTCTTAAGCTTCATAAGCGTGTAAAACAATTTAGTTTAAAAGAACCTTCGAATTTTCTTAATTTTTCCCATTTTCTTTATTGTTCCTTTAAATTACATGTCATATTTAAACGAGATATTTAGTTGTTCTAATTCAATTCATCGGATGTCAGTTATGCAAACAGCAGGTTAAGTAGTTAATTGCTACTGTAAAGAATTATTTCTTGAAAAATGAAAACAAATGAACTAAAAACTAGTCGCAATCATTAAAACAATCGAATGAGGTAATATATTAAAGAATGTTAAATTTGGATAAAGTTAACTATAAATACTATAATCGCCATTCTTCGATCTAGCAAAAATATGCCCCACTCGATAGTTTATTTTGCATTCTTCTCAGAATAAAAAAAGCGAAATTGACCAGTAAATAGATTGCTATTACAATACAATAAAAATCAATTGGCACTCAGTACTCGGGAATTACATTCGGGTGACACATATTTAAAAGAAAATTAAAATGAAAACAAATCTTAACGCACAATTAATTTTCTCCGAAAAAAGTTTCTCTAACAAACATTTTTTGTCATTTTTGTTGTTGTTTTATTACATATCGATTTAATTTTTTACAGTGAATCAGTAAAACATTCAACCCATTATGGGTCTTTCATTTTTTACAACAAAATTTATCCTTTAAAATTACGAAATAAATATCAGAGGTAAAAATTGGGTGCGAATTGTGACGTAGGTAATGACGTAGTTTCGGTTACAGACAAACGTGTAATTTTTGTGTTAATATAGAATAAATAATATGTAACATTATTTAAATGCTATTATGTATAATGTATAACTGATGGTGTGTAACGCGTTTCATAGTAAATTACTTAAGTAAAAAAAAAAATTTATTTCTGCTGTATTGATTATATATAATATTTATTAACCTTTTTAAATATGTATTAAAATAAAAGCAAATAATTAATACTTGTACATTATTTATTAAAATCAATATGTTGATTAGCCATTCTATTGAGTCAGTGGACCATTATTTTATTGTATAAATACATAAATTAAATTAAAAGAATGCATGTAAACATGCCGCGCGTGCGTGGTCTCTCTCTGTATGTGACTCGATGTGGCGAGTGTAAAATGCAATAAATTTGGGCAATTTGGCTCATTTTTGACCCTCCTTTGACCCCCCCTTTGACCCCGTGGGGGCGCGAACCAGAATTTTTGTGAGGTCAAGGGTGCTCATTTTATATCCAGAACAATTGCCTCTACATTTTGGCCAAGTTTCAGAAAAATTGAATGGATGGATCAAACGTTATCGGAGTTAAGGGTCATTTTTTGCCATTTTGGGGGCTTTTGACCCCCTGGGGGCGCGAATCAGATTTTTTTAAGGTCAGCGATACTTATTTTCTATTAGGAACAATTGCCTCCACATTTTCGCCAAGTTTCAGAGAAATTGAATGGATGGATGAAAGTTATGGGGTAAAAAATGTATTTTTTTGCCATTTCGGGACCTTTTGACCCCCTGGGGGGGGGGGACTAACCAGATTTTTTTTAAATCGGAGAATGTCACTTTCTAACCTGACTAAAGTTACAACATGCAAATTTCAGAGAAATTCAATGGATGGTTGCGGAGAAAAATCCAGACGGACGGACGGACGGACATGCCTCAAAACATAAGTCCCCCGATTTTATAAATCGGGGAACCAATAATATAAGATATTATTTTTTAACATATTGAAAAAAAATTAAATAAGAGGTACAAAATTATTGTGATGTAGGTCGTGACGTAGTTTCGGTTACAGACGAACGTGTCATTGCCATTTTAATTCAATTTCATAGACTATTATAGCTCCCTAAGAAAAAAACGGCGTAAAGAATTCTGCTTCGTATGTTTGTGCTAAGTTAGTAAATAGATATGTGAGACAGGAGAACGTGAAAAGATATTAGACTGTATAAACTACTCTCTTTTTCTCCGTACGTTCAGCTTACTCTTTCCTTTTTTTTACCTTTTTACTTCTGTACAAATGGAAAAAGGTTTCACTAAAAGCAATTGCTTTCCACGAGGTTCGCACTAATGCAGTAGGCGTAGCCGAAAAAAAACCCATTTCATATAAAAGTTTGAACTGTCGTTAGAAACACCAATTTCTAATAAAACCAACGAACTGGACAACATAAAACGCAGAGAGAAGGGAGAGAGAGACAGTATGTGTGTGTGTGTGTGATATCTAAATGGGAAAGCTTTTTCATCTATTCTAACTATATTAACTCAAAGCACGTTAGGATAATGTAATTCTAATGATATAAGAATATATTTAAATACCCGATATAGAGGCATCTCCTACTCACTCAAACAAATCTCGATTTTGCTTATTTGCATATTCACTTATTTTGAAGTTTTTAATAAATTAATATTCTGTAATATACCTTTCTACTTTGTATTGTCAAATTTTCTTCTATATACGCAATCGTTTAATTGACAGTACTATTATTATTATACAATAAGATAAAGAGATTTTATTTAAAAAATGATAGCGTTAAAAACTTATTTAGAATTTTATTTTCAAGGGAGATAATTTAGTTCCGGCTTTAGTAAAGTGTCAAATATCGCTGAGGTGTCGAACAGATACTACACGTTGATCTTAGCCAAAAGGCCAGGGATCCATAAAACATTTTTTGTGACTAGGCATTTTTAAATTAAAAAAATGATTAAATTGGAATATCTTTTAAGGTTGGGGTAGTGTAGTATCGGTTTAGTTCTCATAAGATCGTCCAAGCAAGAATTAATACCCCCTTTTGGGTAGAGGGAAGTCGTGTTCGTTCATCATGATGTTATCATCTGTCAGGGGGCATCAGTGTAGTATATGTTCGTTCATCATGATATTATCGTCTGTCAGCGGGGTCAGTGTAGTATATGTTCGTTCACCATAAGACTAGCTAAAGAAGAACGATACCTCAAGTTTATAATAAACATGCCCTTTTTAACTAGAAAATTATGAAAGTTATCGTTTTTCCTTATCCAACATATTTATCTTTGTTTATAAAGATGGCGACTATATTTTTCCAGCCAATTTTCATTTAGGCGTTTCATTTCGACAATGAAACTGACCATGGTTATGTTATCTAAATAAATAAATGCAAAAGTTTTTCCACCTATTCTAACTATATTGACATTAACACGGTTTATGTTTATTCATTTCATTATATAACCAGTTATAATGGGAAATTCATTTTAATTTTTTATGCTGACATAAAATAAAATTTATCGACGTTGAATATCTTAAAAACCATATCAATGGACCTTTTTGTTGTTTTTTCCTAAAAAAACAAAATTTTACAATGTTCATGCACAGTTTATTTCCCCCATATTGGAATATATCAAATAACACTACGACAATCATCATTTAAAAAAAATTTCCTCTCAATTACCAAAATGTCAAATGAAAATTACTTCTTTGGTTTCTGTAAAGAAGACTACAGTGTCAGTAATTGCCGGGTAGTTTTTGCCAATATATATATATATATATATATATATATATATATATATATATATATATATATATATATATATATATATATATATATATATATATATATATATGATATAAATATATATATATATATATATATGATATAAATATATATATATATAATATAAATATATATATATATATATATATATATATATATATATAATAGGTATATAATATAAATATATATATATATATATATATATATATATATATATATATATAGAGAGAGAGAGAGAGAGAGAGAGAGAGAAGGAGAGTTGTTTTGATCGACACATATGCATCTCGATTCCGTTAAGATAACAACAACAACAACAACACTTTGACCAGCTAAAAGAAACACTTGTGCCAAGCTAAAAATCCCTTAAGTGTTACTGCTCTCTTTATGTAATTACAGCCAAACCACAAAGGTAAACACTAATCCCCACACAGGAAATAAAACTTTTAACGATTACACACTTTTCGAACACTCGTGCTTCCTTTCATACACTGCGAACATTCTACAAATACAAGATCTTTCAACTTTCTAACAAACTATTTACTCACTCAAAATATCTTTCTCTCTCTCTATATAAATATGTTTTGTTCGTTAACCATGTTTTTATCTCTGTCATTCATAACACCCTCTTAGTGAATTTAGCACTTGCTAAATGGTAACTTTTTAATTCACGGCGATCATTCTATAATCTTTTTAATTATCTATGGATATAGAGGATCAAGCCAGGATATACGCTACACTTTTTACTCTCTTTTGTAATTAATAATTTTCAAGCTATACATAAAATACAGTTAAACACAGTCTTTGCTGCGTTAACAGCAATAAAAATTAATATCCCCATTGGATTCTTCGTCAATTTTTATTTAAAGAAAATGTCTTGGTATAGGGCTTTGTTTTCAATTGTATCCCGGATATAATGCTTTTGTATTATAAATGTGCAAAAGTTTGCGTGGCTTATACAGAATGATCCTACTCTCTGATTATGCGTTCAGTTAACATATTAACGTGTTTGAAAGATAATAGCCTAATTGAAAACTGTGCTGACGGTGAAATTTTAAATTTAAAATCTCTTGAAACGTAAATATAAGTTTTCTTTAACTATTTACACTATAACCGCAATAATATTTTATTTTATTATTTTCAATTTTATATAGAATATATGGTTCAGCTAATTTTATGTAACATGTTAGTTTTGGTGTCGTCTGCTGTCTTCAATTTGTTTATTTTTCGTTGCTTTCCGATTGTCTGCATTCGAATTTTCTGTCCTGCTTGTAACTCGTTTACGGAAAATTAAGTATTTAAACAATAAAAAGAATTTATTAAAAACTATAGCAATTACATTATGGGAATTATTTTAAAACGTGTCGTAATGATAATTAATTCTATTTAATTTAAACCTAAAAGCACATTCTAAGCGTGAAAAAGTAAATTAAATTCGATGACTACACTGAAACGAGCTAAATCAATTATTTATTAATTATTAAATAGAATGCAAATTTAAGAGAAAATGATTATTTATTAATTAAAAATAATACAAAAATACAAACTTGCATTTTGTTCTTCCAAATGATACAGATTTATCTCTTAGAATCACTTTCAACAGACGCGTTTGTTGGATCTCTGAAAATAAGTATTGACGTCGAATGCAATTTCTGTCTGTTTATATACCAATGTCCTTCCATAGAATTTCAAGTAAAACGTTTTTAAAATTTAGTTCAAAATTCTATATTTTTTTGGAACTGTCCATTGTCTCAGTTTTATTAATTTTATTTTTATTTTCATGATTTAAAAAAATTCTTACGTTGTTTACTGCACTTTCATACGCAAAAAAGAACTATTATACAATCGCGTCGTAAAATTACGAGTAAAATGTTATTATAAAAATATTATAACAACATTTATGAGATCATTATATTTTTCTTGTAAAAATATTAAATAAACAATGCTAAATTCGAGACATTATTTTTTCTTCAAGTTATATTGATTTTATTAACACAGAATCTAGGAGCGTTTTTCGTAATCTACAATCACTATATTAACAAATATTTTCTATTGTTAACATATACGATGCTTTATTTTCATAAAAATGTAAAACTAATTCATCTGTTTTTAGTACTCTGACATATAACTTTAGAAGATGTGTTTTTGTTTATACGAAATAATACATTTTACCTATATTTTCTAATAAAATAACGAATTCAACATGTTCCATGATCATTAATGAACAAATACCGAAAAATTTATTACCATTAGTTTATTTACTGAATTTTAGTGAATTTGGAATGAAGGGAGGGGTCAAATGTCTTTTTATTTTGGGGGATCGGCCATTCATTTTGCCCATACCTAATAAATATTGATATCCAAAAAATGCTTAAACTTTATACCCCTCCCGCGTTCGTTACTGGTCACAACAACACAGAAACCTATTCTTCTATTTATTCTGTGATCGTCTCCTCGTCTTCTGGTTCTATCTGTTATCTATATGCCGTGTGGTTAACAGGATTTCTATCTAGATCTTTTATGATGAATAGATGAACCGGACCCACCGAATATTGACACCATTAATGTATTTAATTCTAAAAATCAATATCTCCAGTGAGGGAAGTTAGTTGCGTCATAAACTCCTAAGAGCCCTTCATAATAGTTTCATTTTTCCGGCAATCTTGGGAATAGAAATCTGTCAGGGCTTTCTGTAGGCCATAAACAAATACCCAACTGATGGTCATATCAAAATACCTCTCTCCTAACACGTGATCTGACTCGATGCATTAGAGTCTTTAGTATATCCCAGCTCTCTACACTATATAAGATGCTGACAATAAACCGTCGAAAAGAAAGCTAAGGGCATCTAACGCTTATTCTTAACCAGTCATCTATCATATTTGATCAAATAAGTTTGCCGTAACTGACCTGTTCAATAATTACCGCGAGTTTGCAACAATTTTGTATAAGGGTGAAGATCGTGAAATTATTTCAACGGCCTTCTAGTGATGTCCTTTCTGATCGAGCACTATTTATTAAAAAAAAATTGAACTCATCCATTTGTTTTGGCCGATTAATTAATTATATCTTTACAATGATAACTGTACATTTGTCGTCGAATATAGCGTGAGCAGCACGACTCTGTATTTATGGAGGTTAGATTAAAAAAAGACGACATAAACCTTGTAATTTAATTAATGAACAGAAAAACGAAAAAAACCAAAAACAAACAAAAATGCAAATTTATTGAATATATTTATTGACGATTCAAAAATTCCAAAGTCATTTCGTGTAGTTTCCTTTCAAACAAATCCGGCTGTAATCTAGATAGTCGCTGGGGTAACATTTTCAAAAAAGCTGTAGGAAAACAAAATCAATTGCGAATAAAATAATTACACTTTGTTTGTTTATTGATTATTATCAATTACTTCTTAATAAACTGTTTTATATACTTGTTTACTCAAACACAAAATAAACACCGGAAGAAAAGGTATATCTCCAACAAGATTTGAAACTGCCCGAAAAGACAGCTATTAATTAGATTTTACTGGTTTCCTTATTCGCCGTGGTTCTAATCTGGTTACTTTAGGGCAAAGGTTTATATCTGCATGTTTCTCCAATGTTTCTAATCTTTCACCCGCGGCTTTATTTACACGTAGTTTAAAAAACTCATATATAAATAACATGCAAAACTGGTTCTACCGTAAAATAAAATGTATCAAATTTCCAAACTTTAATTAAATGAATTGTTTTTATATATATATATATATATATACTTTAATGACAATAAAAGTGTAACAATTTGGGAATTTCCTTGCTTTTGTACATTTAGTGTATATGAATTTTCATCTTAACCCTATTAAGGGCATATGATTTAATTTCAGTATACTAGCATTTATAATGGAATATATATATATATATATATATATATATATAAAAACTCAATGTGTGTGCGTGCTCTATAGAAAATAATGTTAGCGAATCTAGATAAAATCTAAAAGTGTATTCTTATGTAAAATTCACTGAGAAAGTTAATGGGCGTATTCCCGAATCTCTAAATTCACTCCTAAGGGAGCTATGGGGCAGATTTAGTCTGGGTAGTCGATTATTTAAGCTATTTTCAGCTAAATTTCAATTTAGTTATGTATTAATTTGAGAAACAATGCCAGTAATCATTCAACCGGAAGAAATTCACTCCACCTACATCTCTTTTGTTTTTCCGTTCTTCTTTCCCCTCTCACTACCACCCTTCAGGCTAAAATGCATTTTAGCCTGAAGATTCCTCTCTCTCACCCCGGTATGAAACGCGGGAGCCTCTGTGTAGCTTAATTGCCATAAATATATTTTCATAGCTTACTATATATATATATATATATATATATATATATATATATATATATATACACTTTTGTGTGGCATGTTCCGACACCGTTCGTTAAACACTCTCCAGACAGTCTTTCTATATGTGCCCCCTTTGCATAAATAGAACTTAAATTCACTTTCTTGACGTGGTAATTTCGCGTGGCCATTTGGTTATGACTCTTGCTTGCGGAGTCTAGGGTGATTCTGCGACCGTCTGAGATTATCATTCCCTACACTGAAAGCTTGGAATGCCGACGTATGTAGGTAAAAATAATTTAACATTATTTATTTAAAAAAAGTTTGTTTCTCTCTCTCTCTCTCTCTCTCGCTCTCTCTTTATATATATATATATATATATATATATATATACATTGAGAGAGAGAGAGAGAGAAACAAACAAACAAACAAACAAACATCGTTAAACATAACAGATCCTCCGCTCGATTATACTTTTTAATTTCAAATTTTTTTTCGAATAACCTTATTGTGTCAATATATATAAAAAATGAACAGAAAGCTGGAGAAAAGAAGATAATTAAAAAAAAACAGCCGAGAACGCCATATGTGAAGTCATTAAACGTAAAAACAGCAAACCGGCGCAGTTCCAAAAGAACGTTTACGATTGAAATTCCGGGATGCCACAATTAGCGTTACAGAATAAATTGTATTTACGTTAAACATTTTACAGTGTTGTTACTAGTTCAATACGTAATGGTATTTATTGTTTGGTTTGTAGGGTTAGTAAGGTTTGTAGTAGTTATTGTGTTGACTTACTTGGTAGATACGGGCTGATAAGTTTATTTAGGGTTTTTTGTTAATGAATATATGGGAGTAGTAATTTAGGATATAACAGGCCGGAGAGGAGAATTGGGGTTGTGTTTCTTAAGTGTCAGTACACGTTTGTAATCCCCGATTATTTTGTGAAGTTATTAGCAGCGATAAGTGTGTTAACTTGTGTCTTTAATATGTTAGCTGGATTATTGTGATTTTAAAATTTTTTGTCATCAAGTGCATCGGTTTGTTTTTTCAACGTCTCACGACTTCATATATGGCGTTCTCGGCTTTTTATTGACATTTTCTTCTTTTCTCCAGTTTTTTGTTCATTTGTATATTTGTCACCTGAAGATGATTCGACGAAAAATCGAAAGTGCAAGTGATAATTATGAATCATTAATTATATTTTTGATTTTTACATAAAAAGCTTACCCGAAAAAAATATATAAAAGGTATAATTAAGCGAAGGATTCTGTTATGTTTAACAATGTTTGCTTAAATGAGGGAATGCTGCCTAAATACACACAACACACACACACACACACACATATAATATATATATATATATATATTATATATATATATATGATGTATATGTATGTATTTATGTGTATATGTGTTCATGTATTGGTATGTGTATATATATTTGTGTGTATACACGTATGTGTATATATGTATACATGCGTGTATGTGTATAATTGGATCCAGATATATGCGTATGTATAGGTATGGATACTTCAACTAATATCTTATATGTATGGGTATGTTTATACAGGTGTAAAAGTTGTATATTTTTATTTTAAATTTTTTAAATTTTTTTATTTCTATTTTTATATTTATTCCGTGTGTACGTATGCGTAAGTTAATAGACATATTTATATGCAAATGTACTGTACAAACATGTTCATGTATATGTGTAGGTAGGTATGTTATATAAACATATGTATATGGTATATATGTGTATATCCGTGTGTTTGTTATTTTGTTATATATGTATATATATATGTGTGTTTATATATTTTATGTGTGTACTTGTGTATCTATTAATTTGCGTGCATGTGTGTATTTTATATTAAGACCAGATATTTATGCTTGAAAATGTATATATGTGTGTATATGTCTATATCTGCGTATGGATATATGCGTATATATATGTTATATATATATATATAATATATATGCGTGTGTGTGTGTTTTTTATGTATGTACTTGTGTATCTATTAATTTGTGAGCACGTGTGTATTTTATATATTGAACGGATATTTATGCTTGAAAATAAATATATATGTATATATGTGTATATTAGTGTATGGATATTTGTGTATATATTTGTGTCTGCTATTTTTATTTTTATATTTTATCGTTTTTATATATGTATATATATATATGTTTGTTTATATATGTACTTGTGTATCTATTAATTTGTGAACACGTGTGTATTTTATATAAAGATCAGATATTTATGCTTGAATAGGTTTGTAAATAGATGAAAACTTTGACGTGTTAAATAGAGAAGAAAGGCATCCAGGCTAAGTTGGTAATAAAACAATAGAAAAAGGAAAGAATAAGAAGGCAGGTAATAAAAATGATAAAAAAGATAGAAACTAATTGAAAGAGTAATAAGTAAAGTATGTAATCCGATACTAATTTATAAAAAATAGCCTATCCCCCGAAAAGATTTATTTAAAGGGAAAGTTTTCCAAATCCATCTCACGTCTCTGTCTTCTTTGGTCTGAAGAAGTTGACTCTCTGTGAAGAATACAACCGAAACATGTATACACATATGTAACCAATAATGTTTGTATGAATAAAAATTTATACTATATATATATATATATATATATATATATATATATATATATACGTGTGTGTGAATCTAACACATGCAAACGATGATTGTATGCCTAGATATAGAAATCAAATTGTATTGTAATTCAGATATTCATTGAGAGGTAGAACATTTGGATGTAATTAAAGATGGAGTATCGTTCGTGTTAACTAATAATATTACAGTTTTATGTCTGTCTGTCTGTCTGTCTGTCTGTCTGTCTGTCTGTATGTATGTATGTATGTATGTATGTATGCTTCTCTCTTTCTTTCTCTCTCTCTCTCTCTCTCTCTCTCTCTCTCTCTCTCTCTATATATATATATATATATATATATATATATATATATCTCACCGTATGTATATATTTATAGAAATGTATTGCAATCATAAATATGTACTTACATTTTGCAAGCAGCACTACACAGGAATGTCCAAAATTTCTGAACGTTCTTTTCACAGGCAGCTACACAGCCATTAGATAAATCTAAATTTTTCAGGCGAGAAAAAATGTCATCAACTGAAAGAAAAAAACAAACATGAAGTGACGCCACCATTTCTAAATTTCAACATGTTAACGTGTCCGAAATACTACTTTACTTAGTGTTTATTGATTTTTCAACTATTCCAGTGTTTAATCGTAGGTGATTTTGTAGATTAAGAAAATCCACGAGGCGCAATTTTTATAACATTCAAATATACAGAGTGCTCGCTGAATCTAATAATATGTTCTGAGAGAAGTTGTGAAATTTTGATACTAGCCACATTTTATATCGATTCACAGAAAATGCATTTCTAATTTCAAAAATATTGATTTTACCTTGCTTCTGAAATTGTCACTTTTTAAAGAAAATTTAATATTCTAAGGTTCATGTATTAACCCAAATTATAAAATCGATCATATTATAGGAACATTCTTATCTAGCCAAACATGTATATTGCTTTCATTCAGATAACGATTCGACCAATCAATTCGATTTTCAAGAGAAGAATCAACTCTTTTCACAAATATCTTCAATATTTTCAGAATATTTCTTTCCCACGATGAGTTTTAAAGTTTCAAATTAATGGAACAGAATCTAAATAGTCGTTCCGTTCTGTTTTAAAAATATTTGCATTAATTGCAAAAAATGAGTACCTGAAAACTTTTTATCTATATTTTCTTCCTCTTCCATTGGGATGGTTGCGGCGTAAGCCAAGGGGATGAGGACAAGAAGGAAAAGAGTGAACTTCATGACTTCAATTGAATTTGAAGAACTGCAAAAAGAAAAAAATCTTTACTGAAAGAAATTAGCTGATAAGGAATGGCACAAAATACATGTAAAATGAGAGTAAATCATCGACAAGCGATGCGAAAAAAGGGAGGGAGCATCTTTACGATGATTATAGAAATATCGAAATTTGTTTTGATATTTTTATAATAACCGAAAAAATAAGAGCCGATTTGCCTTTCGTCAATTAGGTCACAGGGAGAAAATCACTTATTAAAAGCTGGTATAATATCCGAAACAGTTTAGAAAAAAAAACGAGTTACCACCTCATAGGAGAGACACGCTCGTCAGGATTTTACAAGAAAGTCAAAAAGCAGACGATGCCAAGAGATCTCGCCTTTATATTTTACAAAGGAAATACTTTGATTATACAATTTTCTGTGGCAACTTTAATGGTATTTAACCATTAAAATCCTTATTTTTATGTTGTCATGAAGAAGTTAAATTTATTAATTGCGCCAGTTTTTTTTCTAAAGGATTAAAATATTCTTCAAAGTTTTTAAAATTCTTTTTTCCTAATTTCACCATAAGCTTTTTTATAGTTTATAAACAAAACGCTTTCCCTACTTAAATTGGATATAATTCTACATGATTTATTGATTACTGTAGAGTATATCCGTCTTTCTTTAGGCCCAGGGTGAAGATATCCGCTTGATTATTTCCGGAGAATGCATAAAGAGACGATGACGGCCATTTAAACTGCAACAAGATTTTTACTCACTAATTAATGGAACTCCATTTCCTTAGCTTGGACCATTTCCACAAGAGCCCATAACGCCTCTATCTCTTTAAACATTTTCATTATCTATAACTTTGCTAAACTTGTTTAATTTAAAATCTATCTTACGTAAGATAATTAAGCGAATCAATCAACCTCCATTTGCCTAAGCGCTTCTCCCTAGCGTCAATGTCGTCCCCATATAACACCTAACCGTAGCTACCGACTATTTTTACACTTAACTTCAAACGAATACTGCTACCATGTAATGTGCATCCGTATGAAAATGTCATCATGATTTTTAAGTTGAAAAGTAATTTTTATGATTCCTGCATCTCGAGTTTTCGCTAGTATAAAAGCATGAATAACAGAAAGAAGAGATCTGCTTACCTCGAAAAGTCGTTAGTTTTGAGGGAATTCGTTTTCTACTGCTGGCAATTATCGCCAGTATTTATATGACTAAGGCCTTCAAGAAATCTATGCTTATCTCGATGAGGTCAGTAGGAAATGCGATTATCTGCACGCAACATGTGCTTTTTTCACATTCTTATATTATTTACTTTTATTTTTCTATCGTTATTTGCTTTCCTTTTATTATCTTTTACTAAAGGGAATCCATCACGGCCGTTGCCCGGGAAAAATCAAAGAAACCACCTTTGAACTCCATTTGAATATTTTTATTCTTTTTATTACTTGGCTATAAATATTAATTGTGCTGTTCTATAAGTATTACATTTTTTAATAATAATGCGCATTTAAATTTTCGTATTATTTCAAAGAGATCCTCGCAGCAACGTACTTACGTAAAGGCGAGGATATTTGTGTGTGTGGGTATGTGTGTGTGGTAGGGTAGTAATTGTGTTAGTACACAAACACTGGACGGAGGATACTATTTTATATGAATGAAATAGAGATAAATATCCTTCACTCACCCTATAAGTCCGGTGGCAATACGAAAACGAAATAATACGAAAACGGCGCGGTTAAGAACGTCTCAAGCGACATGTACTAAACCTATCCTCCTCCGAAAGGAAGTGGCAATGTTTAGGAGATGACAACATGTTAAGAGCTTAAGGGCTGTGATTAATCTTAACCCAAAACAGCTGTGGTTTTTCATACCTTAGCACAAACCCTAAGTCTAGGTTGAAATATAAAAAAAGAAGACGAAAACGGTGTGCGTGCAATAGGCGTAATTAAAGTGTTAAAACTCGATTTTGTCTAAAAATATTCTGGTCGGTCTAGTCAGCATTTCTTCATGAACACGAGTGCCTCAGGCAATAGTAGAGGGCCGCAGTACTAAGGGTCTATCTTCAAAATCCATTTGCACCTAACTTAATCTCTTCATTAGGATTATAATAGATAGAAAAAAAAGAATTTTTGAAAAAAAGTAATTTTTGAGGTATAGGGGGCATTTTATGTGATTTTGCCGTTTTCAAATACCACCCCTAAATGCCCATTTCAAAATTTCAAGACCCCCCGTCTAAATTTAGGAGGTTTAAAAGTATGAACTGTCAAACATTCATTCCCCACTCTGCTAAATTCCCACAATTCTAAAATAGAAAAGAACAGAAGCCAATACAATGCGTTGGCAGTTTAAATGGATTGCCATTTACTAACAGGTACCATCCACCAATCAGAAGCCAAGATTTTTCGTGTTGATAAGTCTGGATATTCGAATTACATTTAGCCTATTAATACCCCCTTAATTGGCTTGATTTTGGCTTTCATTCTGAAATATTCTTGGGGATAACCCTATTCACTTTACAGGCTCAGTGAAAATGTGTCATCAAGGTTTATTCCTTCAAATTCCCGGAGAAAAATGGATATTTGGTAGAAAAAAAACAATTTTAGCCCAATTCTGGCCTATTTTTGCCCCATATGCCCCAATTTTTGCCCAATTTCAGAAAATGTGATGGAAATTTATCCATGCACTTGTCCTGTACACTAAAAGCTAGCATTGGTGTAAGGGATGTTTATCTCTCCACAACATATCTCACTTTTCAAATTTCACTTCCTATTTGTATTTTTGTATCAATGTTAAAAGTCAAAGATGGTTATCTTTCAGGTCTTGGTACTTAAAAAAAAATCAGAGATTATATTCATAGGTTTGCTCTTCCCTACGATGATTTGATTCAGATATATAAACTGGTTATAGTGTCATGTAATACTCCATTAAGGATGATTAATAGTATACCCTAGTCTTCCAATTCGTTTTTCAATAATCCTTTATTTTTAACTAATTTTCCCATTTTCATCATCTATAAAATATATTTTTTTCACTAAGCTTAAAAATGTTGTTGTGTCGGCATTATATTCTTTACACATTTTAGTTTTGTTAGGTATTAGTTTAACAAATACCGATCTAATCTTCCTTGCAAACATAATTAAACTGATAACATTCTCGACATTGTACTCGGGTTTTAAGTTGTCTTAATCCTCGCTTACACTTAGATCTTGGGTGAAAAGAAGCGGTTGTCACACGATTGTTTCAGAGATCTCCAAATTATTTAGCCGTAAATTGAGTTCCATTATCAGGCGAATATTTTGTGCAAAAAGTCTATTGTACTTGTGCACGTAGATTATACAACTTCTGGCTACTTTGTGAAACTATCTACAACAATAAGATAATAAATCTCATCCATAGTTAATATGTTGTCTTCGCCATGTTTTTGTTTTGTTTTCGGCGATAGGTTAATTTTTACTGATGATTATTTGGCTCATTACACAGCATCTACAAACTTTGTGAAAGTCTTCGATTTCTTTATCCATGCTAGGCCAACAAATGTAACTCCTTATGGGAGCCTTCGCCCACGTGATTCCAGGATGTTCCGTGTGAAAATCCTTCGATGCCGGCATCACACTATGCCATAAAAATACCATCACACAAAGAAAACATGTTTTTGTGATTTGACTTTTTATTTTACCAACCTATGATTTCTTTCTTTTTGAACAAGTTTGACTTTAAATGTACTTTCATTTAGATTCACTGATCATGTTTTTACTGTATTGCAAAGTAAGTTTTTTGTTATTTCGATTTATGTTTCCCCAACAAGTTCATTTAATTTTGGAATTAGCCTTCACAATCTGTCTGTGAAATGAGTTTAATTGTAGAGTTTGGGTTAACATCTTTCAGAGTAAATCTAGGCTATGAGGGTGTATAGTTCCACATTTCTATCTAAATTTATTTTGTTAATAATTTATTTGTTGCTAATTCTTTAATATTGTTAAGTTCACATACAATAGCTATCCTGTATTTACTGTGCAACTCTTTGTATATATGACGTTGTTGTATGCTTCATAGTGTTCATTGTTAGTATAATAATATTTAGTTAATTCATTATTTTTTAATCATCTAATCTATTTTTCTAATTGATGAGTTGTATTTGTACTGTTAATTTTTATATTTTTGATAAAGTTGAGTAGATCTTGCTAAAAAAATGAAACATTTTATTTTTAGGTTTATTTCGGTAGGTGTTTAGTCTATAGTATTTTATATAATATCTTTTCACACGCTTAGGGCATTTCCCATATCTTGATTGTATTTCAGTGGGTTTATGTTGGTATCCAAACTAGTTTCATCCGATGATTCGCATTTGGATTTGTTGTGATTATGAAAAACTTTTCAACGCAACGTTATTATAAATAAATTCACTGCATAGATAATTTTTTTCAGAAATGCTTCATGGGTAGGAATTTCTATGTTTTAAAGATAGAAAGGTATTTTCTCTTTTGGGAATATTTTGTGCGAAGATTGTCAATTTGTGGCAGTTCGAAGTGAACAACAGTTTATTTTTCCAGTTGTGATAAGTTATTTTTTTAATAACAACCACTTTATTTGATAGTTCAAGTCACATTAATATTAATTTTTGATACAAAATTTATCAACTAGAATTAATATACTTTTTAAAAGCATTTTTATTTTTTATGAACTTATAATTGTTTCTCCTCTGTTAAGAAAATGCACATGGTTAATTCACAAATTAATCATTTTTTAGGTTCGTCGGAAGTTAAAATGTGTCAAACTGATATTGGAGTATATCCATCTTGCATCTTTCCACTTGCTCGGTCATTGTAATTAATGTTTATATTCATTATCTCGGAAGCTTAGGCAAATTATATCCGGTCAATAGGAGTTAACTGACCTTCATATTAAACCTTGCACAGTTTTTGTGTAAGGTAATACATTTTCATATCGTTCCAATAGTTAAATTACCCCTGTTTTTCTGATCATAGATTCGTTATTTTAAACTTTTGATATGTTACTGTTAAGTCTAAGCCATATTATCTTAATATTATTCTATTTACTAAAATAGTTGTCTATTCGTATTTGTTATGTATTTATTAAGGTATTGCTATGAATTTAATTTTTATTTTTATATACGTCTTTTTCTTCCATTGTATGCATCCGTGTTTGTATCATTGTATGATTTTATGTGTTTTTAAGGGTTTCCCTTTGTTATAAATTTTCTTTAAATTATGATATATCTGCTCAGTTTATATTTGTTTTTTCATAGCATGATTAAACTATCTTGATTTTTATTGCTTAATGTTTCTTTAGTATTTACTGTTTCTTTAGTATTTAATGTTTCTTTAGTATTTAATGTTTCTTTAGTATTTAATGCTTCTTTAGTATTTAATGCTTCTTTAGTATTTAATGCTTCTTTAGTATTTACTGTTTCTTTAGTATTTAATGTTTCTTTAGTATTTAATGCTTCTTTAGTATTTAATGCTTCTTTAGTATTTAATGCTTCTTTAGTATTTAATGTTTCTTTAGTATTTACTGTTTCTTTAGTATTTACTGTTTCTTTAGTATTTAATGCTTCTTTAGTATTTAATATTTCTTTAGTATTTACTGTTTCTTTAGTATTTAATGCTTCTTTAGTATTTAATGCTTCTTTAGTATTTAATGTTTCTTTAATATTTACTGTTTCTTTAGTATTTAATGCTTCTTTAGTATTTAATGTTTCTTTAGTATTTAATGTTTCTTTAGTATTTACTGTTTCTTTAGTATTTAATGCTTCTTTAGTATTTAATGCTTCTTTAGTATTTACTGTTTCTTTAGTATTTAATGTTTCTTTAGTATTTAATGCTTCTTTAGTATTTAATGCTTCTTTAGTATTTAATGCTTCTTTAGTATTTAATGCTTCTTTAGTATTTACTGTTTCTTTAGTATTTAATGCTTCTTTAGTATTTACTGTTTCTTTAGTATTTAATGTTTCTTTAGTATTTAATGCTTCTTTAGTATTTAATGCTTCTTTAGTATTTAATGCTTCTTTAGTATTTAATGTTTCTTTAGTATTTACTGTTTCTTTAGTATTTAATGTTTCTTTAGTATTTAATGTTTCTTTAGTATTTAATGTTTCTTTAGTATTTACTGTTTCTTTAGTATTTAATGCTTCTTTAGTATTTAATGCTTCTTTAGTATTTACTGTTTCTTTAGTATTTAATGTTTCTTTAGTATTTAATGCTTCTTTAGTATTTAATGCTTCTTTAGTATTTAATGCTTCTTTAGTATTTAATGTTTCTTTAGTATTTACTGTTTCTTTAGTATTTAATGTTTCTTTAGTATTTAATGCTTCTTTAGTATTTAATGCTTCTTTAGTATTTAATGCTTCTTTAGTATTTACTGTTTCTTTAGTATTTAATGTTTCTTTAGTATTTAATGCTTCTTTAGTATTTAATGCTTCTTTAGTATTTAATGCTTCTTTAGTATTTAATGTTTCTTTAGTATTTACTGTTTCTTTAGTATTTACTGTTTCTTTAGTATTTAATGCTTCTTTAGTATTTAATATTTCTTTAGTATTTACTGTTTCTTTAGTATTTAATGCTTCTTTAGTATTTAATGCTTCTTTAGTATTTAATGTTTCTTTAATATTTACTGTTTCTTTAGTATTTAATGCTTCTTTAGTATTTAATGTTTCTTTAGTATTTAATGTTTCTTTAGTATTTACTGTTTCTTTAGTATTTAATGCTTCTTTAGTATTTAATGTTTCTTTAGTATTTAATGTTTCTTTAGTATTTAATGCTTCTTTAGTATTTAATGCTTCTTTAGTATTTAATGTTTCTTTAGTATTTAATGTTTCTTTAGTATTTACTGTTTCTTTAGTATTTAATGCTTCTTTAGTATTTACTGTTTCTTTAGTATTTAATGTTTCTTTAGTATTTAATGCTTCTTTAGTATTTAATGCTTCTTTAGTATTTAATGCTTCTTTAGTATTTAATGTTTCTTTAGTATTTAATGTTTCTTTAGTATTTACTGTTTCTTTAGTATTTACTGTTTCTTTAGTAATTAATGTTTCTTTAGTATTTACTGTTTCTTTAGTATTTAATGCTTCTTTAGTATTTAATGCTTCTTTAGTATTTACTGTTTCTTTAGTATTTAATGTTTCTTTAGTATTTAATGCTTCTTTAGTATTTAATGCTTCTTTAGTATTTAATGCTTCTTTAGTATTTAATGTTTCTTTAGTATTTAATGTTTCTTTAGTATTTAATGTTTCTTTAGTATTTACTGTTTCTTTAGTATTTAATGCTTCTTTAGTATTTAATATTTCTTTAGTATTTACTGTTTCTTTAGTATTTAATGCTTCTTTAGTATTTAATGTTTCTTTAATATTTACTGTTTCTTTAGTATTTAATGCTTCTTTAGTATTTAATGTTTCTTTAGTATTTAATGTTTCTTTAGTATTTACTGTTTCTTTAGTATTTAATGCTTCTTTAGTATTTAATGCTTCTTTAGTATTTAATGTTTCTTTAGTATTTAATGCTTCTTTAGTATTTAATGCTTCTTTAGTATTTACTGTTTCTTTAGTATTTAATGTTTCTTTAGTATTTAATGCTTCTTTAGTATTTAATGCTTCTTTAGTATTTAATGCTTCTTTAGTATTTAATGTTTCTTTAGTATTTAATGTTTCTTTAGTATTTACTGTTTCTTTAGTATTTAATGTTTCTTTAGTATTTAATGTTTCTTTAGTATTTAAGCTTCGGTTCTTTTGAATTTACTTGGTGAGCATTTATTTGCCTTAGCTAAGACAGAAGACCATTCTAACGTATAATTAATGCTCGTATACTTTAGTGTTCTTATAAATTTACTTAAGGATGTATAGCCCCTTCTAATCGTTTTCTCCTGAGAGATGCAATATAGGTTTACCTTACTTTAAAAGGACCACTTGTGGTTCCTTAACCTTACATTGATATACAATCTCAGAAACCATACAATTTCCCTTAAATGACAGTTTACAGGATTCTGGAAGTTGCATCTATTTATTAGCATTTGATTGATTGAGTTATTGTTGTTTATTTGCTGTCTACTCACTTCTGTGTTGTTAGAGGATATTAGTGTATCGCTAGGTGTGCATCGTTCAGTGTTAGACTTTAATAGCATTCGTGTTTATAATTCTGTTTAAAACAAAACAAAAAAGTATTCGACGCGTTTTCGTTTTCAAACAGACAAAAGAAACCAATGTTATTTGAATTAATAAAAACTATTATTAGTCACATATTATATTCGAACGTATTGATGGAGACTAGTAGATTTTTAAGCCATCGCCTTAACCACTAAGCCACGAGGGAAAATTCCGTTGAAGTTAAAATCACTTACGATTGTAAGGCGTTTTTAATTGATTTTGAATCTTTTAAACTGTTTAGTAGAAATCAATGTATGATTTATTTGCAAATTCGTTAAGAAATTAAAACTATGAAAATCAGTTGTTAACGAAGTACAGAAATCTTGATTCTATGTAAATGAATGTATTTCATCCGAAAGAAACTGATATTATTATTTTTGTTCGTACATGCAAGTAAATAAATTAAAGTTGTAAACGTGTATTGACAATTTGTGATTTTAGATAAATGTATATGCACCTATTCTGAAGTTATTGATAATCAACTAAATGATTCCCACTTGAACGTGACGAATATTAATCTCGTCGAAGTTAAAATCACTTACGAATGACGATTGTAGGATGTAGAGAATCTTCTCGACATCTGTCCTGATGAATGAAATTAAGTTTAAATTCTGTAAATTATCTATTAGAACGCCACTGAAACGCGAATTACAAATTAAACTTCATGTTACCAGGATATGTGTGCGTATAATAGTGATGCACATAAAACAGCCAGAATCCTTTTTCTGAAACCAGATGTTTTTAACACATTTTTATGTAATAGTATTTTTAAAGTTAAATATAATATATACTGTAACGTTTGTGTCATTTAATTATTAAATAATAAAAATGTATTAGATTCCTTGGATTTTTAAAAAGTTATAATGTTCGTAAAATCAGTTGGTTACGAACTAACGGAATCCCGATTTTAAATAAATGGATATGTAATTATTCAAAAAGAAACTACCGTTGGTAAATTATGTTTGCGTGGTGATGTAATCCCCAAATTAGATTTTTGATTTAAATAAATATATATAGCAGTAATCAATTTAAAATATGTGGTTTAAGATACTGTGATAATTGGCCTTGGTGACAATACTGTCAATTGAGTTATCTTCCCTTTGAAGATTGGCTGTTTGAAGTCTACGGACATAGATGACGCTGACTAGTAGTCAATTTGCATAGGTGGTGGGGTTTCGTACGCAATTTGCATACATGGCGGATTTATTACTATGAGAATCTAATCTTTTGACATTGAAGGGGGAGTTGATTTCTGGGCAGCAGAGAGTGAAGAGTTAGCAGTTGAGAGTGAACAGTGGAAGTTAAGATTTTTCGTGGCGGTGACAGCGAAAAAAGTGAATTTAATTCCATTATCGGATTACAAGCTATTTCGGCGTGAAGAGGAGACTATGGAGTCTGGAAATTTAAGGTTGAGCTAAGATGTGATATCGCCTTTTAGTGAAGAAGATGATGTAGTCGGGTGGATGAAAAAAGTGAAACTGGTGGCAAAACTACAGAAAGTTCAAGACCTTGCGAGATTTTATCCCACTTTTTCTGCACAGAGTAATGAAGACTAATTGGATGCGGAACTGATAGAGATGAGATTAGTGACAGCGTTCACCGAAAGTTTTTTTGAATCCTATGAAAAACTGAAATGATTCAGGTGTAGTGGAGAATCGGTGGACATTTACGCCAATACAATCAAAAGACTGGCTGGACTAGCAGGATACCTAGGGAGAGGGCTTGATCATACGGCCAAACTGGCATTCGTCACAGGATTCCCAAATGACGTATCTGTGGCACTGCAACAGCTATCACACATAGAAATAATGGATGTCAGTAAACTGATACCGATTGCACGGCTTTTAGTTAACAAAAGAAGACGAGAGACTGGAGCGGTGGCAACGAGTGCACAAAGCACTACACGGAAAAATGAGGTTCAAAGAGAATCATTAAGCATTCGGTGCTTCAAATGTCTAGAACCGCATTTTATTAAAGATTGCACGGAGCAACCTAGAGCCAGAGTAAGGTGCTATAAGTGTGGAAAATTTTGGCACATTGCGAGATGTTGTTCTCAGGCGCAGGCAAACGGGCAGGGGAGATTCTGTGCCAGTAGTTACCCCGGCAACAGAATGAAGGTGCAGTACGGACCTCTTCCAATGATAGAAGTAGCAATAAATGATATTATAATGACGCGGCTTGCCGATATTGGATGCACCACCACTTTACTCAACTCTAAACATGTGAGTGGGTGTGGTAGGGGTAGCCCTATGAAAGTGGTTGATGGAAGGGATGTAAAGTGTAAGTGGAGATAAAAGTGTGTGGAGTACGAGTGAAGGTGGAAGTGATTGTAATAGATCACATGATTGACGGGATCAATGTCATAATTGGAATGGATGTAATTAATGAGATGGGAGGTGTGACTATAAACAAAACTGAGGTGAAATTTGGAGACGTATACTGTGCCATAGCTGCCGATCAGCCGAACATTTGCCAAAAGCGAGGACAGATTTTGAAGCAAATTTGGATGGAAAGAAATGGACAGTAAAATAGAAATGGATGGAAAAGCCTCCAGTTTTGAAGAACCAAGTAAAATATTACAAGAATTCCCTGGAGTGTGAGAAAAACGCAGAGTTTGAGAAGGAGGTGGGAAGATGGATAGCAGATGGTATTCTCTTACCATGGAAGGGTGAAGGAAAAGGTGTGTTACCGTTGATGGCAGTGTTCCAGGCTACAGAAGATAAAGTCAGGCCAGTGTTATACTTTCGGGAATTTAACCGTTTTGTAGCGTGTCATACGGGGAGCGACATAAAAGATGTGTGTGATGAAAAGGTGAGAAAATGGAGGCGGTTGGAAGATGGAACTTCGATTGTGGACTTTAAGTCTGCCTACTTGCAGCTACATGTGGCAAAGAACTATGGAAGTACCAGCTGGTCTGCTATAAAGGAAGAACCTACTGTCTGACACGGTTAGGATTTGGGCTTAACGTTGTACCAAAGATTATGGCGGCTGTTCCAAAAACTGTGTTAATGAAAGGAAATAAGACAAAAGAGGCCACTGATTCGTACATTGATGACATAATCGTGGACGTGACAAAGGTATCGACAGAGGAAGTGGTGGAACATGTTAAAGGATTTGGGCTAGCAGCAAAGCCGCCAGAATCCTGCGACGACGGAGCAGCGCTGGGTCTTAAGTTGATGAAAGGAAAGATGGGTGAGATGATGTTCAGAAGAGGCAACGAAGTTCCGGAGATGACAGAAGAAATGAGTAGACGTCAGTTGTTCTCTATTTACGTTAAATTGTTGGGGCACTATCCAGTTGCTGCATAGCTGAGACTGGCGTGCAGTTATGTAAAAAGAAGAGCAAATGGAGTAGACTGGGAGGGCAAAACTGTCAAAGTAATGCAGGAGATTGTAGCTGATGTAGAATAGGAAGACCCTGGTAGTGGAGTTTGGCACATACCTGAAACAAAAATAGGAGTGGTGTGGTGTGATGCAAGCAGTATTGCAATAGGCGTGGTTGTGAAGATTGGTGGTTTGGTGGCGGAAGATCCAGCATGGCTGAGAAAAAATGATTTTAATCATATTAACGTGGCCGAATTGGATGCTGTTCTGAAAGGCTTCAATTTATCTATCAAATGGGGATTAAGAGACATCAAGATAAGAACTGATTTAGCAACGGTACAAAGTTGGGTGAACTCTACAGTGGAAAAGAGTGGAAGAATACGAACCAAGTGTACTGGAGAAATGATTGTGAAGCGGCGATTGAGAATACTTGGCGAGTTAATATCAAAATTTGGACTGCGAATAAAGGCAGTGTTTATGTCTTCAGAGAGAAAAAAAGCGGATTCGCTATCCTGAATAAACAAACGGTGGGTAGTTGAGAAAGAAAAGGTCCCGATATGCTGTGTAGGAACCGGAGAACTAGAAGAGTTGCATGGCATGCACCACATGGGAGTGGATAGAACATTATATTTAGTGCGGAAAATTGATCCACTTATAAAACGGGAGGAATTTCAGAAGGTGGTCAAGATCTGCGTTCGATGTCAATCAATCGATCCTGCCGCGAATATACATAATCCTGGTACAATTGGGACTGTAAACAATTGGACAAGATTAGCTATTGATATAACACACTATCGTGGGGGTGCATACTTGTCAATGATTGACTGTGGACCTAGGAGACTAACAATATGGAGGGAGTTACATGCGGAGACGGCAGCTGCCGTTACAAAGGAATTGGAGATGATGATGCTTGAACGGGGTCCAGTAATGGGCATGATAATGAACAATGGCACCGTTTTTCGCTCAGAACTTCTCCATAAAATGCTAAAAAAATTGAAGATAAGACGATATTACAGGGTAGCCTACATTCCGAGGGAAATGGAATAGTGGAGCAACATGATCGCACAGTGAAAGCAATAGCTGAGAGAGGAGGGATATAAACCGAAGAGACAATAATCTTGTACAACATGGGACACAAGGTCGGAAAGAGAGAGGAGACGGTGCCGCATAGATCAATTTTTTATTATTAATAGAGGCACCCAAGAGACACATTCCCAGAAATCGAAGAGCGAGGGTCAGCCAGAATCCAAATCGGAGAAGCCGCCAAATGCATGATGTACGACGCAATGGGAAAGAGGAGTAATTACTGGAGTATAATCCCCTAACAACTTGAGCATTGCCGGGATGCCGCGGCATATTTTAGATGTAAGGCGCGTAGTCCATGTAAACGGTGGAGATGTTAAGCGCCGAACACGAGGGCAATGAAAGTGAGGCGGTTGCAATGCAAAGACCGCGGATAGAACGTAATGTACCGATTTGAGCACGGGATTATGTGATGTGAAATGATCTGTGATGATCATAGGGTTGTATGGTTTAAGAATAGCAGTGATAGACCTACCACTGGTGCTTCCACTCCGTTGAATTTAATGACGAGTGAACAAGGGGATGGTGATAACTTGTTACCTATCATAACGTTACAGGGCCATGAAGATGAAATTTGTTGCCTTGCAGTCAGTAATAGGAGTAATTCTATTGTAACAGCCTCACATGTTAAAATAATATGTCTCTGGGAAAAGTCAGGAGAAATTGTCATTCCGGGAGAAGGAATAGAGAAGGAATGTCAAGAAAAATTAGACAAAGAACCTGGAGAAATAGAACTCTAAATTCCTAGAGAAAATTTCCAAAGAAGTTGGTCATGCTTCTCGTGTGACATTAGATATAGAACAATCTATTGACAGACTAATGGAAGCTCTTATCCGTCGTAAAAACGAATTTGAAAAATCAGTAAAAGAAGGAACCAAAGATGCTGCTTCAAATCCTTTAATGAGGGCGTATAATGTCGATAAGTCTAAAAAAACTTGTCCGAGAGATCTCCAACAGATTTCGAATGAGCGAAATGGAAGGGACCTTGTTCGACCTTCCTGATAACAAATCTACTATTTAGTTTAAATGGTTACAGCCTTTCGTTGAATCAAAATGGAACACGGTCTATAGTAGTTTCAAAGTCGGAGATATGGTGCTTATCTCATTAGCTTCATCAACCCGCCCACTTAGAACCCGATTCAATAACCCTGGTTTAATTTTCCAATTTTACCGAAAAATTATCGCTTAAGTCCCTTCTTCGTTTTTTTGGTTTTAAAACTTTATTTATTCGTCAGCTTAGGAGATAAAATAAGATAAATATAGAATGGGGAGATAGTATATATTTCAGTAGGCCTGGTTGTCCCTTTTCCACTTTTGAGTCTAAGGAATGAGACTGTTGAGCAAAAAGAGATCAGTAATCTCGCCATCTCAGTAAAGGTCACTTGTACTCCGCGACTTGGATTCCCTACCCAATAACCAAACGTGACATCTCGTCCAATACCAACTGCTGAACGAATAAGAAAAAAAACAGAGGGGAAAACAGGAAAGAACTTTTAAACACACTTTACTCCAAGGTTTGGGTGTAGAGGAAGCGAAATTCGTCATTCCAGACTATGACAGAAGAAACGCGACAACCGAAAGAAAAAACTTCGAAGAAGTATTTGCGAAAAGTTCCTGTACCTTAGAAACCGTCAAATTGTCTGATACTGATATGGACGCCAACAAAGAAAATGCCTTGAATACACCTCACTGAAGGCATCTTAAAAGATAATCAGTCGACGAGAAGAATTACTTGGGTTCTCCATCGTTACCATAACTGTTTATACCTGTCGAAGATTCGAATATTTTATTATCATAGACTTTGAAGGTGCACCAGTAATTTATAAGTCAGCCCGTTTCTTTTACTCAAACTGAGTTATTTTTTAATTATATATATATATATATATATATATATATATATATATATATATATATATATATATATATATATATGGGAAATGAAAAAGGAAAAATCAAAAAAGGATGTTTTTTATGTGTTCATCAACGTTTCGTCTTTATTTGTAAGATTTCTTCAGGATGATAATATTAAGAAAAATGTCATACAAGTACGTGAACATATTGGGTTGACATGATGGATTGATGGGAAGACGTAGTACCACTACTGGAAGCAGTAGGACCAACGCTCGGGCTTGGTGATGTCAGTCGCGTGGAGTGAAATGAATGTTGATGGTGGGGGTGAGCAGGGATAGTGTGGATGGTTGTAAGTGAAAAAGTAGAGGGGTGGGGGTGAGAGGGAATAATATGGATGGCAGGGAGTGAAGAAGTGGAGAGGTGGGGAAAGAGGAGAGGGAATGTTTGACCAGGTGGCTGCTTCAAGAATGTGATGGATGAGTAGGTTGGAAGGTTTGGGTTCGTGGTGAATGAAAATGTGTGTGTGTATGAGGCGTGTATGCAGAGAAGTGGAAGGTGGGGGGAAAAGAGGAGGGGGAGGCCCTGTGATTTTGGTGTGGGGGGGGGTAACGTCACGAGAAGATTTAAAAAAATGAGGTGGTTTAAGGGTGGGAGGTATGGGTGGGTAAGGGTGCGAGATAAGTGATCGAAAGGGTGAAATAGGTGAGGGGGGAGAGGGGAGATTTGTTGTGATTAGGTGTGAAATATTTGAAATATTTTGAAAAATGAGAATGTTTGACCGGCTTGCTATGTTAAGAATGTGAGGGAAGAGTAAGTTAGAAAGTTCGGCGTGGTGAATGAAGATGTGTGTGTGTGTGTGTGGGGGGGGGTTGTGTGTGGGTGTGTATGCGGAGATATGTGGGTGAGTATAATTGAGATCTGAGAGAAAAATGGATGTTATCCATGATCTGGGATGAGTTTTTGTTCGGTAAGGATGATTTTGCTTATCGCGATAGGTTATAGAAGCCATTTCGTTGCTTGATGGTGTTGGAGGCAGTGATTAGTGCAGTTTCCAGTAGTATTCGCCGAGCTTTGTTGTGGATGTATTTGATGATTTTGGCTTGTTCAAATTTGAAGGCATGACCGTGTTCTAGTGCATGGGAGAAAAGTGCACTGAGAGAGTTATTGTTTTTTATGTCCCTTTTTTGTTCGCTCAATCTTTTTTCAATTCACGTTGTGTTTCTCCCACGTAAATTTGATGGCAGATGTTGCATGAGACAGTGTATAAGCCGGCATGGGATGTGGTTTTTTTTTTGGAAGTGTCTTGATGTGTTTAATGTTTGTTTTATGGATTGTGATGTGGTTTGTACTGTTGGAATGCCTAGTTTGTTAAGCGTGTTGCATATAGATGTGTTATTGGAATGCGTGGGTAAGAGAAGGGGTCTGTCTATGAGAAAGGTGTTTGGAGTTTGATTTTTTGTGTGTTGTTTCTGAAGAAGTCTTACAAATAAAGACGAAACGTTGATGAACACATAAAAAAACATCCTTTTTGGTTTTTCCTTTTTCATTTTCCATTACGTCGGATTACCTTCATCCTTCCTTTCCCATATATATATATATATATATATATATATATATATATATATATATATATATATATATATATATATATATATATATCTTTGCTCGACCTAGTTAAGTATTTGTTAAAATCCCATCCTATACTATTTTTGTTTTGTTTTTATATCCTGTCAATATTTATATATTTTATAAAAATAAATTTTGTAATTTTAATCTTTTAACTTGTATTGACCTTTCGTTCCGTAACAGCATGTATGCAAACCGGTCTCTGCTAATTTCACGAACTGTACTTTTTCTCGTTCGGGTCTAATATAATTATATATTTCTACATAAATCAAATATGAAAAGCTGAGATGTCGAAGAGTTGTGCATAATCGTGACATCATCAACTTCACGAATGAGAAAAGTAAGCACTGATTGTACTACTTAAGAAACTGGAAATCGCTCCAGACAAGGCCTTGTCTGGAGCGATTTCCAGTTATATTCTAAAATAAATAGGTATTAGATAAGATAGAAAAATTAAAAGAGGAGAGTATAAGGAAAATTGAGTGCATTTAATTCTGGTTGGGATAAATAAAATAATTAATAATAAGCAGATATATTTAAAGGGTCTGAAAATTTATCAAAATATGAGAAATATTACGCAATTATTATGTCATGAAATGGTATAAAGATTATATTTTATATTACACAATTTTAATTTTTTTTATTTTAAATTCTTATGAATTAATGTAAAATGATATGTGTAATAATGAGAAAGAAAGAGGATAATATAAAAATAACATTTAGGAGAAAATGTACCTTAATTAAAATTAAAAGATTTGTTATATGTTTGCAAATGTTAGCTATAGGATATATGCTTATAAATTAGATTGACTTTGAAGATATATATATATATATATATATATATATATTTAATGGAACTACGTATAGTTAGGAATAGATGTAAAAAAGATAATGATAGCTTAATGTAAAAAATGAAAAAGGTATAAGTGTTATGTACTAGGGGATAATTGCAAAATTAAAGTCACTATATTTATTATTTCTAGGAATATGTGAAATTTATTATTTAATATATTAGAAAAGAGAGAAATTATCCTAATTGGAGAAGTAAAAGAAAAGTGTTATTGATTTAAGTAGATGATAATTAATTGGTTTAAATATAAAACAATATAAAAGATATGATAAGATATAAAGAAAAAGAATTAAAAGAAATAAGTATAACGATAGAATTGGGTGGACTCAAAGATATTTAGTTTCGTACATGTTAAACATTTTTTGAAGATTGCTTTCTATTATAATTATCGTGATTCCCCAAATGATTATCTTCCTAACGATTTTTTATTTTTTAATCATTATCTCCCTACTCCTCTTATCTATATAATAATATTAAAATGTTTTTGTCTGAATTTAATTTCCTTTTTTACTGTAAATTCAATACGCTGACTCTCTTAACTGATTTTCATCTAAAAAAGAATCTGCAGCGTTTTTCAAAATCTTTTAAATTTGGTAAATTTTCAGTGTTCTTTTAACGTTCAACACTTGCTGTTTTTTCTTTTTCTCTTTATTTTTCTTCTAATTTTACACATATCGCATCATCTATACAATAATATAAAGGAAGACGCTTGGAGGCATAATAGATTGACATATATATTGATCTTTAAATAATTGAAATTTGACTGTTTTCACTTATTTTCTGGACTCCAATATATGCTTTATATTATAATATAATATTCAAATGGATGACTTTTCACCTCAAAATATATCTGGTATTTCATTATTACAAGGACCTTTTACCACTTTCTAAATACACTTCTTATTTTGTTCGGATTTCATAAACAATTAATAATCTTCTTGAAACTTTTTTCAAATTAATAAAGTAAACAAAGCTTGTCAAATAATTGTTTTTTCTTGTTTCTTGTTTCTCTGAAAAACCTGTTTAAAGGACTTTTTTATAAACTATTCCTTGTTTCACTGTTTCGATTTCTAAAACTTGTAAAGTATATTACTTTATATCTGTTTTATTATCATTACATCGTACACACACAGGAATAATCCTCGAGTGTCTTCAGTCTCTCTGTACAAAGGTTTGTCAGGACAATCTGACATGAGAATACTTCACCTTATAAGTAAACCCTGACTAAATATTAAAAATAACATAGTTTTCAAATAAGATCCCCATCGACACATCTATACACTGGCTTATACGGGGAATGGTGCATTTTCTTCGAGTAATTTTATCTCAAGTAACAGCACTTAGCTTGATACTCCACCAGACTAGATTAATTCTTGTTCTGGAATCCGGTAAGACTAAGAGACCACAAGAAAGATATACGATAACATAGTTACCTGATCAATTGAAGAGTGAGAAATTAATGTTTTAACTTCTTTACTAACTCAACGTTTGAAACGTACAGGAGAACTTTAATGGAATATTCGAATATCTATGTATCTCATATAGAGATTAAGTTGCATGGGATTATTTTTACAGTAATTTTTAAAGGAGGCAATTTTTTATCGATTTTATTTTAAACAGGTATTTTTAATGTGTCTATAAAAAATAATTGTACACAAATAGT
>OY744540.1:44869836-44979836 GCA_963556195.1 Sepiola atlantica
GAAAAGAGGAGAAGTATCTGACGGTATAGTATAAAGATGACTAAACTATATTTTTACATGAATAATACTTTATACTCCTAACGTTTCTGTGCCTTCTGCAGACAAGTGAAATTCCGCCAAGAATGTTTTCACATCGGAGACAGCATCACGCATGAATAAAAAAAGATAATTATGAGGGAAAAGAAAGAAAAAGAGAAAAGAAGAAACATTCTTTCACGAACAGATTAAAAATGTAAGATATTTATATAAAACTAAAGTTGACACTGTCTATACTAGGCTAGATTCTTCCTTTTAACAATGTTAAAAGGAAGAATCTGCTGTGCTAATATAAAACGCGAAAGAGACGGTCTTTTTTAATGATGCAAATTTTCGAATTTAATCATACATTTCAAGCGTAAGTTTGCGTCATGAATTTATCTAATATAAAAATAGGATTCACGAGTTATAAGACATAAACAGTATTTAATTTGGCTGTAAGATTTGGAAGACATAATATGGCTTATCAGTGATGATTTGCACACTAACATACGTTAAAATAACATGGGAAACATTTAATGAAAACATTCTGTTATCAATAATCGTCACGATCGGATGAGACACGTGTAGATTATTTGATAAGAAAACTTATATAAATATGTCACATTATACGTCCATTTCATATCTACCTTTTGTTGAAAGCTGATAACATCTCCAGGTAAGATAACATTTCCTCCAGTCTTCTGATTTCTTTGTAGGCAAAATAACTATCAAATGGATTCGAATACTTTTCTCTACTTTTGTCTGTTTTTCTACAAATTAAGTCGCTTCGACAACTAAATTTTGACTTTATATTTGTATAATCGAGCCGACCCCCTTTTCTTTGGTAAAAATAATTTTCATTGTCAGTTAAATATTCTGTAAATAAATAAAACGAATATGTTTATTTATTTATTAAAAAATGTAGCACTTTAATTCTTTTTAAAACAATAATTATTCTCTGTTTTATTACTTTAAAAATAATTGTCAGCTAAATATTCTTCAAACCAATAAAACGAAGGTCACATTTTGAAATGAATTTATTTAAAATTATTCTGTTTTAGTCAATATGCATTCTGTTATCCAGATACATGTTTTTGTGATAGACTTTAATCATATAAAAATACCATTAATATAAGAATGTAAACCTGCCATTTTCCGTATAAACTTATACTAAGTTGTGTTAGCTTTCATTGCTTGATCCCGTCTTGTGTTAATATTTTCAAAATTCAGTGAAATTTCATCGAATGCTTAATTTTTATCCCGTTTGCTTTCTTCAGTTTAAATTTTATTTGCTTTCTTTTTATTAATTTTGTTGCAGCCATGAAGTTGACAATCTTTTTTCTTGTCCTCATCCCATTAGCATTTGCCGCCGTAATTCCAGTCGAAGACGGAGAGATCGACAAAAGAATCTCTAGTATGTATTTTTAAATTAGAATAATTGTTTCTTTTGTATGTTTTAATATGTAATATAATCAAATATAATATATTTATAGCGTAATTAAAATAGAAAATATACATTAATGTTAATAAAAATAAACCAGACACTGGAATTCGAATATAGTATTAAAATAAGAAGGCGTACAAGGAACAGTGAGAAAAATCAGAAGAGAAATAAAATAGTAAAAATAGCTTAGTTTTACTACTTTACTGAGAGGGATTTTAATTGAAACTTTCAAAATAATGGGAATATTAATTTATGTATTAATTTATAATTCCATAAATAGACAATAGAAAAGCTGATTCCGGCGACGATATCTTTATTTTCTATATCTTTATTTTTCATATATATATTTTTATATCTTTATTTTCCATATCTTTATTTTCTATATCTTTATTTTCTATATCTTTATTTTCTATATGGTACTACTCCAGGGTTTGCGCCCAATTTCCATGACTGCTCGGCCGCATCGATCCGACAGGTCACGGAAGCGTCCGAGACCTGCCGAGTCGAAAACGAGGCCGTAAACAAAACTGGGGGAAAAAAACTGACCAATCAGGATGCTGCAAGGCAGTTTATAGTAAGCAGTCGATAAAAATTGGAAGGAGACGCTAAGCCAAACTAAAAAAAAATGAATTTTCAGCAATTGTGTCAGAGCCTAGAATCTCCGGAGCATCTTTATTTTCTATATCTTTACTTTCTATATCTTTATTTTCTATATCTTTACTTTCTATATCTTTATCTTCCATATCTTTTGATTTTATTATGTGATAATATTCTAAATTACATTGATTACACTTTTTAAATTTACCTTTATCGATGTCCAAATTTGATAACGCATAATAATAAAATTATTTCTTTTTAACCATTCAAACATACACTTGAATTATGCAATAAACAAAAGCAAAGACAAAGGTTTTCCACTGTTTTCGATGTGACGATATTTATTGTCACTCCTGAATTGCGTTAATTTTGAGACATTAATTGCATTAATTTTAAACTAAATGTGAACTAATATCAAAATGTATTTTTCAGTTGATGATATAATGGGTCGCATTAAAAACCTAGACTTGTCTAAGGGTTGCGTCAAAGCCTGCGAGGAAAACGTCACCAAATTCTGGACATTCTTGTGTTCCGCTGCGTGTAAAATGTAAGTAAAACACAGTCAATAACCATGACGACGATATGTGTTTGTCTTTCTGTCTGTCTGATAACGATGTGAGAATGAATAAACAGCGACCGAGAGTGGGTGAGGGTGGAATAGAGGGGCGGAAAAGCATTAAGCACAACAATCAGTGGATATTTATGAATTAAATGCCGATATAGGGCAATGAATTTGCTTTTACTATTCCCCAAAATAAATTTTATTACCGAAGAAGAAACTGGTGCTGTAAATTCATTTGATTGTGACATAAAAATGTTTTCTTTTTTTGTTCACTACTTAATTGCTCTGTTAAAAACATGCGATATTTCTCTCCGCCACTTTTAGAGCACCAGAACACTAATATGAATCACCCACACACAAACTCAGAGTCCCATAATCATTTTACAGAAGAAAGCCATCCTTACAAGATTGTCGTGTCAGATTGTGCCATACAAATAGTTCAGCAACCCAGTTTTACTTTTGCAAGAAACTGAGTCCCGTTTGTACATACCCTGTTTGTTCATTACATAATTAGTTGCTACTGTGGGATATAAAGTGACTGAGTAGACCAGACATGTACTGCCAAAGACACCACACACATGGCCATGTTGAAAGATGATATATATATATATATATATATATATATATATATATATATATATATACATATACATATACATATATATATATACATATATATATATATATATATATATATATATATATATATATATATATATATACATATACATATATATATATATATATGTATAAATATTAAGAAACCATAGCTTATTTGTAATTATCCATTTGTGGGATTTCCTGCACGCCCGAGTTAATCCTGAGTTCAACATGAATTTCGTAAAAGGTGAAGGTGCTTCCTGGGTGAAGCAACGTCCGAAATCAGGGTCGGATTTTAATTATCTATGAGTTTAATCTCTAAATGGCGAAATCTTGTACAAACTAGGAGTACCTTAATAATCGATGTAGCAAATCATTGAAACAATTTACAGTTCTTTTTGTAAATAGAGATTAGAAAATTGAGATTTTCATAGATTGTACAAGAATAAAATGTATCATACACTATGGATTGCTTATATATGATTCAAATGTTTCAAATCATTCAAATGTTTCAAATGATTCAAATGTTTCTACTAAAGTTGAAATTAATCGGTGGTAATAAAAAAATAACTAATTAATATGTTTCTCTCTTCTATTTTTTCAGGTTATTCGAAAAGACCAGCTTTTAATGTACCGAGTTAACTTGATTATGTGGCATCAATAAAGTTTTTTGAAAAATATATTTCTTGTCATTTCATTTATTATATATGTGTTTGTGTGGGGGCGATTGCGTAGTGGTTCTAGGAATAGATAATGAAGTGACTTTCGGGCTCAAACATTTAGGAAATTTGAATGCATCCCCTAATTTATCCTAACCTCTATGTATAACTACGAATGGAAGCACACACTTGGAGATTACGAGAGAAAGAAAATTATTAAAAAAAGTTAACAAAATAACTTTTGGATGTTTTTATCGGTGTTAAAATAAGGTCTTTTTCGAATTTTGGAAATAATGATCAATATATTATATATAGGCCATCGACAACAAACGCAATCCATAGAAAGATTACCCATTGCTAATACGTCTGTATAGAATTATTTCCCACTTACGTATTCATTGTGACAACGGTACTATCCTAACACTAATATACGGACTCCAAGGTGTTTGAATTCTCATATTGTAGACACACACACACACACACACACCCACACACATATATATATATATATATATATTTATTTATTTCATGTATCCACATAAAATGTTATATGAAGATATAATATTTTATGTATGAATTGCCAGGCTAAAATGCATACGAGGATGAAACGCGGAAGCCTCTGTGTAGCTAAATATATTTTCATAACTTACTATATATATATATATATATATATCACTAAAACTTGTGTCTGCATATCTTTTCTTTGATACTTTCTAAATTCGTGATTAATAGTCGCGTTTCGGACTGGAACTTGGCAGATGTAATTGCCGTACTAATTGTGTACCCTAGTAATTTCGGGTTCTTTCTGAAGTGGGTATCTAGTAAAGAACATGTATGTTTAAATAACCGTATGATTGGTTGTAGTATTTATGGAGTATTATTATTAAAAGAATTTTAGGGCGTTTTCACTGTTATCGAAATTCATTTTTATAATGGATGGCTTTTTAGTGTTTGTGTGCGCAGCTTTTAATTCCTGTAGTCTTACATTCTTAGTTTTGTGTTCTAATATAATTGTATTGTTTACCAAGAGTTTTCGAAGTTGAGAGCGGAGACAATAATGGTTAGCTTATAGATGTTTGGCTATCGCGCTGGTGTCAGATAAGTCCAGAATGAGACGTCTCGACAGAGTTGTGGTAGTCAAACATACGTATATGATATTTTTTTATTGTCAGAGACACAGTCTCCCAAGGGATATTTACACTCATATACAAGGTTTGTCTTATTCAACACCTTAGTCGAGGGACAGGGCGAAGAATTATTGGTGGTGATGAGGTTTTAAATTTGCTATAATTAAAAGTTTTATGTTTTATTTGGATCGATGGGGAGTACATTTTCTGAATCATATGTTTTAATACGTATTCATCTATTTTATATTTTATAATTATTTTGTAGCAGATTACGGCAATATATATATATATATATATATATATATATATATATATATATATATATATATATATATATGTGTGTGTGTGTGTGTGTGTGTTTGTAAGCATGAAGGTTAGAATTCCGAGGCAGAAGCAATGCAATGTTGAAAACCGGGAGGTGGAATATCGGATTAACAAAAATAAATGACAGGAGACGGTATAAGTGTATAAATCTGGGATCAATTTATTTATATTTTTAAAAAAATTAAATATACAGGTAGTAAATTGTAAAATGAGGAACTCACTGCTAAATATTTAAAGTCTGGAATGGTAAAACTTTAATCATTTCGAGAATAAAAACCTCTCTTTTTCAAAACGTAAACAAAAATTGGATCGTGTGTGTATGTTTATTGTATTAATAAAAAGGTGGAAACTGCTTTTCACCATTATATGTCTTAATTTGCTTCAGTTTGTGTCTATCCGTTACACCTCTGCGTTATATTATCTTCTAATCTTCCTCTCTCTCTCTCTCTCTCTCTCTCTCTCTCTCTCTATATATATATATATATATATATATATATATATATATATATATATATATATATATATATATATATATATATGACCTATTTCCAGGTCTTTCCGACTCATCAGTGTAACTAAACCTAGAGAGATTCAACACCGAGAACAAATGCTACCGGTGTTGAAACTACCCCAGCCTAATACTGTCAGTCATATAGATGTTCAACCACTCTCTTTATATGCTGTATTTGCACTTTTTAAAATATGCTTTGTTTCACTTAATCCGGAGTTCATAACTTCTGTCCGGACCTTTTACAGGTCCAACACAGCAAGTAAAGAAACACTCGTACTACTCACTTCGACCATCTTTGCAGATAGACTTTAAACATATCTGCACATCCGTTTTCTTACTCATCCTCATAACATTTCTGATTGATCTGATCAATTATCCAGGAAGAAAGCCTTGTCGTACCAATACTCGTTTTATGACTTGACCCACCTAACAAAACTAGATGTTTAATCATTGAACATCTTAGCCATTGTCATACTGACTTTGTTTATGACTTGACCCACCTAACAAAACTAGATGTTTAATCATTGAACATCTTAGCCATTGTCATACTGACTTTGTTTATGACTTAACACTACTAATAACACCGGATCTTTAATCCTTGAGTGTCTTAACCCGTTTGACAGAAATCAACACACTTTCTTCCTGCGCATATCGTCACTCAAGCGAATCAATCAGATCTCATCGCGCCAGCAACAGCTCAGAGGACAATATAAAAGAAGTGATTTCTTACTCAGTTACTCATTCGGAGCGTCTGCCCAACGCTTGACGCCGTTTCATCTGTCTCTGTCGACCGCACTTGCTCTACGGACATTACGGTACCCTTTATCCAGCTCCGACTCCTGCGCAGCCCCTCCTCTAGCTCCTGCTTGCTTATTGATCACGTCCACAATGACCGGGTCTACCTGAGGCACCTCATTATACCCTAAGGACGTCCACATCAGACTCCGTGTAACGTCATCTCATGCTGCCCAGGTTCTCTATTCCTATCGATCCAGCTTCTCCGGCTGTCCAGGTTCTTCATTCTTCTTAATACAGTTTCTCAATTCCTGTCGATACAACCCTTCCTGCCTCTAAAAACGTAATTCCTGTCCTTTCGGCCTTTTTGCTTCCAGATACGTCATGCCTGTTATTCAAGCCTTCTTGCTTCCAGAGACATAATTCATGTCCTTAAAGCCTTCCTGCTTCAGGAGACATTATTAGTGTCTTTACAGCCTTCCTACTTCCCGAGATATCATCAAGCCTATTTCTTCAGCTCTTCTCCGTTATTTCCTTTTGTAAAGGTACCCCACACGCTTCTTTCTGACTCCGTGGGTATCGTTGTCGGCCACTCACACACAGGTGGTTGATATCCCGGTCGCGGTGCCGAGTAAAACAGATACCTCACTCCGATCCGGTGTCACTGAACCACTTGTAACATAGGTGGCCCACTCATGTCTCTATCTCTGTGCTCACACGTCTGGTTCTCTGCGCAGAAATCTTTCCAGACTGTGAACACCCTCTTTGGGCCGATGATCGTCAATAGTGACAGTAAAAACCAAGATGTGTCTGTCGAATCTCCTCTAGGTCGGGATGAATGCGATGATGATGATTTCGTGATTCTGTGAAGGCAATGTTACACAAGCACAACAAATCGACAATAGGAATAATTCAAGCAACTCAGCGGTTTCTTTTGTATCAACTAATTATTAACAAGATAAACAACTGTTTTTAAAATGTCGAACTAAAGTCTATTGTTTTGGTGAAATGTTTTTGTTTACTAAACTATTTCGCCGTTGTTCTCTCTAATCTGTGTGTGTGTGTGTGTGTGAATCTATTTACGACTGCTTGACTTAATTGAGACATTAATCTCTGTTGGAAAACGATGGCTGAGCACGGGGGGGGGGTTCCGGCCAACACGAGCAGGATTGCGACCTATACGGGTCGAATCCCAGCTCCGACTGCCTTCTCTGCCAGCCGCTGGGGAACTCCTTTTGTTTCAACTCTCTCTACTCTTTTATTGAGAATGCGCCGACCTCTACGGGGAGGAGGGGCGAATTCTTGTCAGCATCCAATAAGATCACGCCACGAGAACAACAATGAGAGCAACGTGTCATAAGCGAAAAAAAATGATAATAATTTTTAACAAAAAGTGTATATTTCATTTGGGCCGAAAAACGATATGACCTAAATTGCAATTAACATTCGAGGGCAGAAAGGTCAATACGAAAACAATTAAAACCAAAATACGATTTCGAATGGTTGAAAATTGAGATGGGGAGTTCATTTACCAGGGCGATCAACTATGCTTTTTAACCCTGTTCTTTGTTTATACTGGAAACCTAATAGGATGCTTGACTTAGAATAAGCTCGTGGCTAATTCATACTAGCGCTGTATTCTAGGCCCGGCCTTTCGCAGGGCCGCTTAATATTGTCGCATCTGCTTAATATTGTCACACTTTTATACGATTAGTGTAATAAATAAACTCTCTATTTTACACCGTTCATCTGCGTTTATCATCTCTTCCTTGCCATTGCCGTATTTTGATCTGTGTCTGCTTTTTTAGTTGTAACTAGGTGACCGGCCCCCGCAATATAGGTTCTTGAAACAAATACAACATTCTTTATTGTAAACATCTAATGCGTACAATGTATGTGATAGTCCACTATTATTTCAACATATGGAATAGATAAAAACTGTCCATGTGACGGGATCAGATGCAAAATAAGCCTAGAACTGATGTTGACACTAACAAAAAATTAAAAAAAATTACACGATTTGATAAAAAACATGTCGACATCCTACGAATATTGGCCCTTTTATTTCAGGTAACAGAATACAACAGCACAAATACAGGTAAATAAATATATTCAGCAGAAACCAAAGACCATAGAGAGGAAGAAATGGACCACAAAGGAAATTAGACTTATAATGAAATCCTTTTAGAAAAGCAACATCACACAAATAGGCTCATTTACACATATAGAAGATAATCTCAATGTTATGCCATTGACCCCCCCCCCAAAAAAAAATTAGGTATGGTCATATGTTTATATATTTGAATGTACAGGATTCACTCCTAAACCGACCATTATGAATCTAAGTGATATCTAATGTTTTAACTATCATTGTAATATATATATATATATATATATATATATATATATATATATATATATATATATACTAGCACGCTGCCCAGCATTGCTCGGGTCCTTAAAAACAAAATAGAAGAGGTTAAAGTGTGTAACATCTTTATGTTAAAACTCCTATCTCTCTACCTATCTATCCGTCTCTCTATTTTTTTCTCTTTCTCTCTTTCCCGTTTTTCCATATCTCTCCCCACTCCTCTTTTATCCGCCCAGCCCATTCCTCTCTCTTGTTTTGATGTATTAAAAATAATAATGTAAATCATCCACCTGAGCTTTCAGTTTTAAAGTTATTGCTCCCGGGTAATACCGAGTTTCTCCCCTCTTCCTAAAACATATACTGAAATCTATATTTGTTTTAATCTATTTATTCTCCTTCTCCATCCAGCATATACCACATAGGAGATGTACTACTGTATCATTACACACATCAGCTCTATCTAAGATACTGAGAACTGATTTCCACAACGCAGAGTAACTTTTTCTGGTATAAAAAATACAATGAAAATCTTTCTCCCTAGCAACGCGGCATTTAAAAACACCTGCTTTATGTAGGATTGCTTTATCTATTATATTAATGATTCTCGGGCAATGCTGAGTAAATACACCTGCTATATCTAGGATACTGAGCACTTAAGATGTACTTATACCACTTACCAAATATCATTATGGCTAGATAAATCGACCCCTTTCTCGGGAAATCTGCTCTATAGCCCTTTTAGCGGCACACTTAGAGATTCGGGAATATTTCCATTATCTTCCTCGATTAATTTTACATAAGAATACACCTTTACATTTGATCTAGATTCTCTAACCTTTTTTTCTATAAGGCACAGACACACACATATACACACAGACATTGAGTTTTATATATAGAGACTAGCAAACAAATGCTCCCTATCGCATTTTTGCTAGGCTGCCGCGTCCTGTGACGGAAGAGTTCCACTGTCAACGGAGCGAGTTCAGTGAATTGTTGAAGTGAGTTAATTTGAAAAACTTTACTAAGTTCAGTTAGGTTAGGTTAGTTAGTAACGACGAAGATTGTAGGCCACGGGTATTCTGTTTAAATTCCCGGTGTTGGTATCAAAGTTCTTTATTGTATATTTATGTAAAATAAGTTTCTTACATTTAGAAAAAATTTCCGCTGACGGACAGACAGACAAAGAGAGAAAGTGTTCGTTATATTATCAGTAGACCAACGAAATATCCTCCCTAAAGTCGTAAATCTTTGCTAGACTGGCGCGTCACTTCTTTTTTGTTTCGTTGTCTGCAAAAAATGTGTTCCTATTTACATGCTTAAAATCATATGATTGCAAAAAAAAACTCCATACAGTACATAGTTATTATTTGGGACTTTTATGAGATATTCGAATATCTATGTATCTCATACAGAGATAAAGTGTTAGCCCCAGTAAGGGGCCTCTTGATTTCTAAGAACTTCGACTAAGTAAAATGACACAAAAGAGAGAATATACTTTTGGGGTTCATTTTGTCTTTCTGTTTTTGGTTTTTGTTTTTGTTTTGTCTCATTGTGATTGCTGATACAGAATGCTTCCATGAAAATCTTTATGTAAGTTACTTTGATCTGTTACCGTATTTGTGATTTTTGTATTTTTCTTTGCTGTTATTTTTCATACTGAATATTTTTTCTATTTTTTTTATTGTTCTCGTTACAATATCATTATTATTATAATCATTATTACTATGACATTTATGGATTATTATTATTATTATTATTATTATTATTATTATTATTATTATTATTATTATTATTATTTACTCACTAGGAGTTATCACACTGGTCATCGTCAGTGGTCACCCACTGCCGACAACCTGTGGTATTCCCTGGAGTCCGAGTGACAACAAGTCTCCTCAGGCCTCCAGTATGTTCCACCTCTTTTCGTTCATCACCGCTGATGACCTTGCGGTAATCGCAACAGCCACCTACCAACTGATAAGGGCCATTGGTCCCCTCTGGGGCCCGAGTGGCAACAAGCCTTCCCAAGGTCCCAGAGCTGTCCGCGCTCTTCCAGTGGAGGTCTGGTTTTGCGCTTTCCCTCCTCGACCCTCTGTCCATAATTTTCGTGGCATCAGCCTATGCTTGTAATCTCTTGTGCGGTTGTATTTTCCCCGGTTCTGTTGTTTTGTGCTTCCATGTGTTTGTTCTCCATTCGTTGCTTATGTGAGTTGGTTTCCGCATTCGAGGACATTTCTCAGGATTGTAGCGGTTTTGATCATTACTGTCCTTTGTATGGTCTCAGTTATCCTTTTGATTCCTATTTCTCCTAGTCTTTTCTCCATGTTTTTGGGGACTGTTCCTAGTGCTCCTATGATTATTGGTGTTATACTGACTTTCTTCATGTTCCATATTCCTTTCAATTCTCTGGCAAGTTCAGTATATTTGCTTCTCTTTTCCGTCTCTTTGATCTTCACTCTGTGGTCTGCTGGAACGGCAAAGTCCACGATTTTGCATGATTTTTCTTTCTTGTTGATTATTATCATATCCGGTCTCCTTGCTGTTATGGGTTTGTCTGTTTGTACATTCATATCCCATATGATTTTGTGTTTTTCGTTTTCTAGTACAGTTTCTGGTTTGTGTTTGTACCGTTTTCTTGCTAGCTTGCTGCATTCACTTATATGATTTATCGTTTCGTCTCTTTGTCCACACAATCGGCATTTGCTGTTTTCCTGGGTTTTATCTATCTTTGCTTTAATAAAGTTTGTCCTAATCGCATTGTTCTGTGCGGCCGTCAGCAGAGATTCCGTTTCTCTGTTCAGGTGTCCTTTTCTTAGCCATGCCCAGCTGTTTTCATTGGCTTCATCGCTTGTGAGTCTTATAAAGCGTCCATGTAGTTGTTTTTCTTCCCCCTTTTCCTTTCTTGTCTTTTTGTTTCTGGGTTCAGTGCTTCCGGGGTTGTTTGTTGGGCTGGTGTCTCTTGCTGTGGTGATCAGTCTTTCCGTGTTCTAGGTTACATATTTCTCCAGCTCTTTTTTGGTGTCTTCCACACAGTCTTCTATACTTACCAGTCCTCTACCTCCTTCATTTCTTTTCACGTAGAGTCTGTCCGTGTCGTCTTTTGGGTGCAGTGCATTGTGCATAGTCATTAGTTTTCTAGTTCTTTGGTCAAGGTGCCTGAGTTCTTCTTTGGTCCAGCCTATGAATGGTCCAGAGTATCTTATTAGTGATACAGCCCATGTGTTTCTAAGAGTATCCTTGTTCTTCGTAGATATTCTTTTCCAATCTTCTCTTTCATTTCTGTATATTTGATTGTGTCTGCTTCCAGAACTCCTAGGTATTTGTAACTATCTTGTTCTCCTAGCGCCCTCATCTCCTCTTGGTTGGGGAGTTCTATACCTTCTGTCGTCTCCAGTTTTCCTCTTTTGATCTCTAGCAGTGCACATTTTTCTATTCCAAACTCCATTTGGATATCCTGGCTGAATATCCTGGTTGTGTTTATCAGCTTTTCCAGTTCTTTTTTGTTTTTTGCAAACAGTTTAAGGTCATCCATGTACATCAGGTGGTTTATTCTTTGTTCTGTATCCGTAAACCTGTATCCGGCATCACACTTTCTGAGTATGTAGTTGAGTGGCATCATGGCTATTATAAACAGTAGTGGTGATAGAGAGTCTCCTTGAAAAATGCCTCTCTGTATTTTTATCTCAGACAGGTATTGTCCTCCGGCTGTCAGTTTTAGTCTCCATGTTTCCATTGCTTTCTGGATGAGATTAATAATCCTGTCTGGTATCTTGTATATTTTTAAGCATTCAATTATCCATGTTTGGGGGATTCTGTCGTAGGCTTTCTTGTAGTCAATCCATGCCATGGTTATGTTCTTTTGTCTGCTCTTCACCTCCTTCAGGGTCTTTTGATCAATGTATAGTAGATCATATGCCCCTCTTTGTCCTTTCCGGCATCCTTTTTGTTCCTCGGGGAGCAGTCCACGTTTGTCCAGGGATTGGTAGATTTGTTCTCTCAGTTGTGCTGTGAGAATTTTCCACATTATTGGTAGACATGTTATCGGTCTGTAGTTGCTGGGGGTCGTTCCCTTTTTGGGGTCTTTTTGTATTAGTGTTGTTCTTCCTTCCGTCATCCATTCTGGTATGTCTGTTTTGCGGATACATCCGCTCAGTTTCTGCGCTATTCTTTCATGCAGGGTCGTGAATTTTTTAAACCAGTATGCATGTATTCCATCGTGGCCTGGTGCTCTCCAGTTTGCCATTTTTCTTAGGGTTTTCTTGATCGTTTCTTTGTTGATTTCTGTTTCGGTCCCTTCTTCGATTTCTTGCAGTTCATCTTTCATGTTTTTCAACCATTGGGCATTCTTGTTGTGCTTTTTTGGTTCTTCCCATATCTTGCTCCAGAATTGTTTTGTTTCTGTTGGGTTCGGTTGCTCTGTCGTTTTTTCTCCATTTACGTTTTTGTAAAACTGGCTTTCATTGTTTTCGAAGGTCCTGTTCTGTTTGCTCTGTTCTGATTTGTACCTGTATCGTCTCAGTCTTCCTTCTATTGCTGCTATCCTTTGTTTTATTTCTTCATGTTTCTCATTTAGTTTTTCCTTGCGTTTCTGATTTTTGCTTCTTAATCGTTTCATGTCCTCCTTCCTTCTGTTCACGGTTTTAGCTTCTTTCCGAAGTTTGGTGATCTGGGTTTCCAGTCTGATTTCCCATCCAGGTTTTGTCGGTCCTCTCTTTTGTCCATTCTCTTCGTTTCTTAGTTTCATACTTACCGATTTTGCCCCTGCATATATCAGGTTGTTTAGGTCTGTAATAGTTTCTGTTGGGATGTGTGTGAGGAGTCTGTTTACTCTTTCTGTTTCTGCTTGTAACTTCTTCGCTACTTCATTCCTGAGAGATGGGAGTTTTGTTTTGTTTTCTAACATGTATCGTCTTATGTTCTCCACTTCACTTGCTTCTTTTTCGTTGAGTTCTATCTCAGCAGGTTCTGTGGTTCCGCAGTCTTCTGTCTCCCCTGGTTCTGTGATTCCGTAGTCTTCAATCTCTTCAGTTTCACTGTGTATGTTTTGCCCGTCCTCTTCCTGTGGTCTCTCCTTTGGTGGTGTTTCTTGCTCCGTTTCGCCATTAGCCTTCTGTCTGATTTCCGTCAGTTCTATCTCCGAGAACCATCCTCGCTTGAGGATCTGTCTTGCTTGATCTGCTATCCTTTGTTCCGTTGTATGGTAGTCACTAGCAATGTCCCAGAGATGTTTCATTCGTTTTCGGTAGCCTCTTTCTATAGGGTAGCGGCTTTTATAGTAGCACTCCATCACCAGTCTGTTCTCTTTCATGGTCCATTTCTTTCTATATCTTTCCAGTTTGCTGTTTTCGCTCTGGTTTTCTTGTCTCTGGCCTGTGTCCTTGTCATACCTGGAATCAGAGAGGTTACTTACCTGGTTCTTGTCCGTTGTCTTGTTTCTGAAATGAGAAGGGCCAATATTCGCAGGATGCGGACCGGGTCCCCCATGTTGGCTAACGAGGGAGCACCTGCCCATCATGACACTCAGGTCTTTCTCCTGAGTCCCACGGCTTGTATAGTTATTATTGTGCATTATTCATATTTTTGGTGTGTGTGGCCACACCAGGCCAAGGCTTATTTTGCCTGTGGTCCTGTCACAGGGATAGTGATTGTCACATTCATTTTAATGAGTGATGTTGTGCACTACCACACAAAAAAAAAAAAAAAAAAAAAGAAAAAAAAAAAATTTATATATATATATATATATATATATATGTTATACAAGGACATAGTATAAGTTTTCTTGGCTACTCCATGGTAGCAGATGCAGGGAGACGATAGGTTCCCCTCCATTTTTCTGCTTGTGTATTACCGATGTATTCTTGATTGTAGTGCTAGGCGATGGGGGGTTCGATTACCGCTTCTGCGGATTCTTCGTTAATTAAGACTTAATTATGTTAATTAGGGGCCGGTTTTTATCCAGAAGTTTGAGCAACACATCTCTTTATTATTATTATTATTATCATCGGGTACTAAGGAGCTGCCGAGGAAAGCTTTTAACAAAACCGGGGGGGGGGGGCATCGAAGATTTGCAACCTATTAAGAGCCACGAGATATTTATAGATTAATCGCTAAGAGATAGTTGGAAACCTGAGTAGGGGATATAAGGGAATAGGATACAATTGAATAAAAATAAATATTAAAAAAAATAGAAATAACACTTAAAAGAAAAAAAAATTAAAACAAACCAAAAAAGAAGAAAAAGCCTTGGATTACAGGGTGAAAAATACTAGCATTGTTTGAGATTACTAAAATGCTAAATACATTTAAAATTGCGAAACATGAAAAGGACTTAGCTTTGAAGGGGAGGCTGTAACATCTTTCGTGTAGGTTCGGTTTATTGAGGTGGCCGTTCTTTTTTTTTTTTTTTTTTTTTCCATCATCATCATCATCATCATCATCATCATCATCATCATCATCATCATCATCATCATCATCATCATCATCATCATCATCATCATCATCATCATCATCATCATCACCACCACCACCACCACCACCACCACCACCACCACCACCACCACCATCATCATCATCATCATCATCATCATCATCATCATCATCATCATCATCATCATCATCATCATCATCATCATCATCATCATCATCATCCCCTAATATTCAATTTTGAGGTCTAATCTATTATATTCAGATATCTTTGCTGGCCCATTTCATCACACATCTGCAAAAAAACTCCATAATCGGTTTGCCAAATCCACGTACAGGGCGGCATGCAAAACAACAGATGAGATTCGTTAATATCCATAATCTACTAAGTTCGCCAGATTTACCCCTTGTCTCTTCGCATATTTCAAACCTCTACTTCAAATTATTGAGTCATTGGATAACAATTTATTGTCTCCCTACATTTTTCATTCTTTGGTGAAACCATGCTGTATGAAACTCTCCACTTAGCAATAACGTTTTACGCAACTTTTATCGCATATATTCCTATACACCTGGTAAATGCAAGTATCTTTATGGCTATTTTGGCATCTTGAAACTTCACAATTTCTTAAAAGAGCATTCCACGACACATTAATACTGTCGATGCCAAATTAATATTTAACAGACAAAATTCTGTTAAATATTACACCCGATAGTTTCCAAAAATGCTGCCTTAATCGATTTTGGTACCATTATAACTGAATTCATTCAATTCCACCGAAAACATTTACGATGATGTAAGCTGATCTACTTATTTCAGGAATAAATGGACTTACACAGACACAATGAATACAGTTACGACTAAACGTCGTTGCAACAATTAGTGGCATTCATTTGCCATCTGGTTGCGATTGCGGTCACATACAGTCGAGGTTCCGATTGCTACAATCAGCCCGGCAGAAACTGGAATATTTCGGTTGCCTCGCCCCCCTCTATCTTACTTACTGCCTGAGGCAGCCAGACCAAGGAATGCGGCCGAGGATGCCCAAACAATTTTTAAAAGGCCATAATCCTTCTTCTTTAGGAGCGCTGGACTACTCTCCCCACATTCTGGCCTTGTGCCACATCTTCCTGAAGTGGGAAGGAAGTAAATACCGCAATTTATGGCGTACATTTGCCATCCGGTTGCGATTGCAGTTGCATAGCAGTCGAGGTTCAAATCTTGACAATCAGTCCGGAAGAAACTGGACCATTTCGGTTGCCCCCCCCCCCTACCCCTCTTTGGGGTCGAGTAAGTATATTATAAATAACTTTGTCGGCCAGACTAAGGAATGCCGACGAGGCTGCCCAAACTATTTTTAAAAGGCCACAATCCTTTTTCTTTATGGGCGCTGGACTACTCTCCCCACATTCTGGCCTAGTGCCACATCTTCCTGAAGTGGGAAGGAAGTAAATACCGCAATTTATGGCGTACATTTGCCATCCGGTTTCGATTGCAGTTGCATAGCAGTCAAGGTTCAAATGTTGACAATCAGTCCGGAAGAAACTGGACTATTTCGGTACCTCGCCCCACCCCATCTTTGGGATCGAGTAAGTATATTACTTACTGCCTGAGGCGGCCAGACACAGGAATGCTGATGAGGATGCCCACACTATTTTTAAAAGGCCACAATCCTTTTTCTTTAGGGGCGCTGGACAACTCTCCCCACATTCTGGCCTTGTGCCACATATTCCTGAAGTGGGAAGGAAGTAAATACCGCAATTTATGGCGTACATTTGCTATCTGGTTGCGATTGCAGTTGCATAGCAGTCGAGGTTCAAATCTTGACAATCAGTCCGGAAGAAACTGGACCATTTCGGTGTCCTCGCCCCCCCCCTCTTTGGGATCGAGTAAGTATATTACTTACTGCCTGAGGCGGCCATACCAAGTAATGCTGATGAGGCTGCCCAAACTATTTTTAAAAGGCCACAATCCTTTTTCTTTATGGGCGCTGAACTACTCTCCCCACATTCTGGCCTAGTGCCACATCTTCCTGAAGTGGGAAGGACGTAAATACCGCAATTTATGGCGTACATTTGCCATCCGGTTGCGATTGCAGTTGCATAGCAGTCAAGGTTCAAATCTTGACAATCAGTCCGGAAGAAACTGGACCATTTTGGTTGCCTCGCCCCCCCCCCCCTCTTTGGGATCGAGTAAGTATATTACTTACTGCCTGAGGCAGCCAGACCAAGGAATGCCGATATGGCTGCATAAACAATTTTTAAAAGGCCACAATCCTTCTTCTTTAGGGGCGCTGGACTACTCTCCCTACATCCTGGCCTTGTGCCACATCTTCCTGAAGTGGGAAGGAAGTAAATACCGCAATTTATGGCGTACATTTGCCATCCGGTTGCGATTGCAGTTGCATAGCAGTCAAGGTTCAAATCTTGACAATCAGTCCGGAAGAAACTGGACCATTTCGGTTGCCTCGCCCCCCCCCCTCTTTGGGATCGAGTAAGTATATTACTTACTGCCTGAGGCGGCCATACCAAGGAATGCTGATGAGGCTGCCCGAACTATTTTTAAAAGGCCACAATCCTTTTTCTTTAGGGGCGCTGGACTACTCTCCCCACATTCTGGCCTTGTGCCACATCTTCCTGAAGTGGGAAGGACGTAAATACCGCAATTTATGGCGTACATTTGCCATCCGGTTGCGATTGCAGTTGCATAGCAGTCGAGGTTCAAATCTTGACAATCAGTCAAGAAGAAACTTGACCATTTCGGTTGCCCCCCCCCCCCCACCTCTTTGGGGTCGAGTAAGTATATTACTTACTGCCAGAGGCAGCCAGACCAAGGAATGCCGATGAGGCTTCCCAAACAATTTTTAAAAGCAACAATCCTTCTTCTTTAGGGGCGCTGGACTACTCTCCCTACATCCTGCCTTGTGCCACATCTTCCTGAAGTGGGAAGGAAGTAAATACCGCAATTTATGGCGTACATTGACCATCTGGTTTCGATTGCAGTTGCATAGCAGTCAAGGTTCAAATGTTGACAATCAGTCCGGAAGAAACTGGACTATTTCGGTACCTCGCCCCCCCCCCCCCTCTTTGTGGTCGAGTAAATATATTACTTACTGCCAGAGGCAGCCAGACCAAGGAATGCCGATGAGGCTGCCCAAACAATTTTTAAAAGGCCACAATCCTTCTTCTTTAGGGGCGCTGGACTACTCACCCTACATCCTGGCCTTGTGCCACATCTTCCTGAAGTGGGAAGGAAGTAATTACCGCAATTTATGGCGTACATTGACCATCTGGTTGCGATTGCAGTTGCATAGCAGTCAAGGTTCAAATCTTGACAATCAGTCCGGAAGAAACTGGACCATTTTGGTTGCCTCGCCCCCCTCCCCTTTGGTGTCGAGTAAGTATATTCTTTACTGCCTGAGGCAGCCAGACCAATGAATGCCGATGAGGCTGCCCAAACAATTTTTAAAAGGCCACAATCCTTCTTCTTTAGGGGCGCTGGACAACTCTCCCCACATTCTGGCCTTGTGCAACATCTTCCTGAAGTGGGAAGGAAGTAAATACCGCAATTTATGGCGTACATTTGCCATCCTGTTGCGATTGCAGTTGCATAGCAGTCAAGGTTCACATCTTGACAATCAGTCCAGAAGAAACTCGACCATTTCGGTTGCCCCCCCCCCTTCCTCCTCTTTGGGGTCGAGTAAGTATATTACTTACTGCCTGAGGCAGCCAGACCAAGGAATGCCGATAGGGCTGCCCAAACTATTTTTAAAAAGCCACAATCCTTTTTCTTTATGGGCGCTGGACTACTCTCCTTACATTCTGGCCTTGTGCCACATCTTCCTGAAGTGGGAAGGAAGTAAATACCGCAATTTATGGCGTACATTTGCCATCCGGTTTCGATTGCAGTTGCATAGCAGTCAAGGTTCAAATCTTGACAATCAGTCAAGAAGAAACTTGACCATTTAGGTTGCCTCGTCCCCCTCCCCCCTTTGGGGTCGAGTAAGTATATTACTTACTGCCAGAGGCAGCCAGACCAAGGAATGCCGATGAGGCTGCCCAAACAATTTTTAAAAGCCACAATCCTTCTTCTTTAGGGGCGCTGGACAACTCTCCCCACATTCTGGCCTTGTGCCACATCTTCCTGAAGTGGGAAGGAAGTAAATACCGCAATTTATGGCGTACGTTTTCCATCCGGTTGCGATTGCAGTTGCATAGCAGTCAAGGTTCAAACTTTGACAATCAGTCCGGAAGAAACTGGACTATTTTGGTTGCCTCGCCCCCCTCCTCTTTGGGGTCGAGTAAGTATATTACTTACTACCTGAGGCAGCCAGACCAAGGAATGCTGATGAGGCTGCCCAAACAATTTTTAAAAGGCCACAATCCTTCTTCTTTAGGGGCGCTGGACTACTCTCCTTACATTCTGGCCTTGTGCCACATCTTCCTGAAGTGGGAAGGAAGTAAATACCGCAATTTATGGCGTACATTTGCCATCCTGTTGCGATTGCAGTTGCATAGCAGTCAAGGTTCACATCTTGACAATCAGTCCGGAAGAAACTGGACCATTTCGGTTGCCCCCCCCCCCCCCGCCCCTCTTTGGGGTCGAGTAAGTATATTACTTACTGCCTGAGGCAGCCAGACCAAGGAATGCTGATGAGGCTGCCCAAACAATTTTTAAAAGGCCACAATCCTTCTTCTTTAGGGGCGCTGGACTACTCTCCTTACATTCTGGCCTTGTGCCACATCTTCCTGAAGTGGGAAGGAAGTAAATACCGCAATTTATGGCGTACATTTGCCATCCGGTTGTGATTGCAGTTGCATAGCAGTCGAGGTTCACATCTTGACAATCAGTCCGGAAGAAACTCGACCATTTCGGTTGCCCCGCCCCCCCCCCTCTTTGGGGTCGAGTAAGTATATTACTTACTGCCTGAGGCAGCCAGACCAAGGAATGCTGATGAGGCTGCCCAAACAATTTTTAAAAGGCCACAATCCTTTTTCTTTAGGGGCGCTGGACTACTCTCCCCACATTCTGGCCTTGTGCCACATCTTCCTGAAGTGGGAAGGAAGTAAATACCGCAATTTATGGCGTACATTTGCCATCCGGTTGCGATTGCAGTTGCATAGCAGTCAAGGTTCAAATCTTGACAATCAGTCCGGAAGAAACTGGACCATTTCGGTTGCCTCGCCCCCCCCCCCCTCTTTGGGATCGAGTAAGTATATTACTTACTGCCTGAGGCGGCCATACCAAGGAATGCTGATGAGGCTGCCCGAACTATTTTTAAAAGGCCACAATCCTTTTTCTTTAGGGGCGCTGGACTACTCTCCCCACATTCTGGCCTTGTGCCACATCTTCCTGAAGTGGGAAGGACGTAAATACCGCAATTTATGGCGTACATTTGCCATCCGGTTGCGATTGCAGTTGCATAGCAGTCGAGGTTCAAATCTTGACAATCAGTCAAGAAGAAACTTGACCATTTCGGTTGCCCCCCACCCCCCCCCCCCCACCTCTTTGGGGTCGAGTAAGTATATTACTTACTGCCAGAGGCAGCCAGACCAAGGAATGCCGATGAGGCTTCCCAAACAATTTTTAAAAGCAACAATCCTTCTTCTTTAGGGGCGCTGGACTACTCTCCCTACATCCTGGCCTTGTGCCACATCTTCCTGAAGTGGGAAGGAGGTAAATACCGCAATTTATGGCGTACATTGACCATCTGGTTTCGATTGCAGTTGCATAGCACTCAAGGTTCAAATGTTGACAATCAGTCCGGAAGAAACTCGACCATTTCGGTTGCCCCGCCCCCCCCCCCTCTTTGGGGTCGAGTAAGTATATTACTTACTGCCTGAGGCAGCCAGACCAAGGAATGCTGATGAGACTGCCCAAACAATTTTTAAAAGGCCACAATCCTTCTTCTTTAGGGGCGCTGGACTACTCTCCTTACATTCTGGCCTTGTGCCACATCTTCCTGAAGTGGGAAGGAAGTAAATACCGCAATTTATGGCGTACATTTGCCATCCTGTTGCGATTGCAGTTGCATAGCAGTCAAGGTTCAAATCTTGACAATCAGTCCGGAAGAAACTGGACCATTTTGGTTGCCTCGCCCCCCTCCCCTTTGGTGTCGAGTAAGTATATTCTTTACTGCCTGAGGCAGCCAGACCAATGAATGCCGATGAGGCTGCCCAAACAATTTTTAAAAGGCCACAATCCTTCTTCTTTAGGGGCGCTGGACAACTCTCCCCACATTCTGGCCTTGTGCAACATCTTCCTGAAGTGGGAAGGAAGTAAATACCGCAATTTATGGCGTACATTTGCCATCCTGTTGCGATTGCAGTTGCATAGCAGTCAAGGTTCACATCTTGACAATCAGTCCAGAAGAAACTCGACCATTTCGGTTGCCCCCCCCCCCTTCCTCCTCTTTGGGGTCGAGTAAGTATATTACTTACTGCCTGAGGCAGCCAGACCAAGGAATGCCGATAGGGCTGCCCAAACTATTTTTAAAAAGCCACAATCCTTTTTCTTTATGGGCGCTGGACTACTCTCCTTACATTCTGGCCTTGTGCCACATCTTCCTGAAGTGGGAAGGAAGTAAATACCGCAATTTATGGCGTACATTTGCCATCCGGTTTCGATTGCAGTTGCATAGCAGTCAAGGTTCAAATCTTGACAATCAGTCAAGAAGAAACTTGACCATTTAGGTTGCCTCGTCCCCCTCCCCCCTTTGGGGTCGAGTAAGTATATTACTTACTGCCAGAGGCAGCCAGACCAAGGAATGCCGATGAGGCTGCCCAAACAATTTTTAAAAGCCACAATCCTTCTTCTTTAGGGGCGCTGGACAACTCTCCCCACATTCTGGCCTTGTGCCACATCTTCCTGAAGTGGGAAGGAAGTAAATACCGCAATTTATGGCGTACGTTTTCCATCCGGTTGCGATTGCAGTTGCATAGCAGTCAAGGTTCAAACTTTGACAATCAGTCCGGAAGAAACTGGACTATTTTGGTTGCCTCGCCCCCCTCCTCTTTGGGGTCGAGTAAGTATATTACTTACTACCTGAGGCAGCCAGACCAAGGAATGCTGATGAGGCTGCCCAAACAATTTTTAAAAGGCCACAATCCTTCTTCTTTAGGGGCGCTGGACTACTCTCCTTACATTCTGGCCTTGTGCCACATCTTCCTGAAGTGGGAAGGAAGTAAATACCGCAATTTATGGCGTACATTTGCCATCCTGTTGCGATTGCAGTTGCATAGCAGTCAAGGTTCACATCTTGACAATCAGTCCGGAAGAAACTGGACCATTTCGGTTGCCCCCCCCCCCCCGCCCCTCTTTGGGGTCGAGTAAGTATATTACTTACTGCCTGAGGCAGCCAGACCAAGGAATGCTGATGAGGCTGCCCAAACAATTTTTAAAAGGCCACAATCCTTCTTCTTTAGGGGCGCTGGACTACTCTCCTTACATTCTGGCCTTGTGCCACATCTTCCTGAAGTGGGAAGGAAGTAAATACCGCAATTTATGGCGTACATTTGCCATCCGGTTGTGATTGCAGTTGCATAGCAGTCGAGGTTCACATCTTGACAATCAGTCCGGAAGAAACTCGACCATTTCGGTTGCCCCGCCCCCCCCCCTCTTTGGGGTCGAGTAAGTATATTACTTACTGCCTGAGGCAGCCAGACCAAGGAATGCTGATGAGGCTGCCCAAACAATTTTTAAAAGGCCACAATCCTTTTTCTTTAGGGGCGCTGGACTACTCTCCCCACATTCTGGCCTTGTGCCACATCTTCCTGAAGTGGGAAGGAAGTAAATACCGCAATTTATGGCGTACATTTGCCATCCGGTTGCGATTGCAGTTGCATAGCAGTCAAGGTTCAAATCTTGACAATCAGTCCGGAAGAAACTGGACCATTTCGGTTGCCTCGCCCCCCCCCCCCTCTTTGGGATCGAGTAAGTATATTACTTACTGCCTGAGGCGGCCATACCAAGGAATGCTGATGAGGCTGCCCGAACTATTTTTAAAAGGCCACAATCCTTTTTCTTTAGGGGCGCTGGACTACTCTCCCCACATTCTGGCCTTGTGCCACATCTTCCTGAAGTGGGAAGGACGTAAATACCGCAATTTATGGCGTACATTTGCCATCCGGTTGCGATTGCAGTTGCATAGCAGTCGAGGTTCAAATCTTGACAATCAGTCAAGAAGAAACTTGACCATTTCGGTTGCCCCCCACCCCCCCCCCCCCCACCTCTTTGGGGTCGAGTAAGTATATTACTTACTGCCAGAGGCAGCCAGACCAAGGAATGCCGATGAGGCTTCCCAAACAATTTTTAAAAGCAACAATCCTTCTTCTTTAGGGGCGCTGGACTACTCTCCCTACATCCTGGCCTTGTGCCACATCTTCCTGAAGTGGGAAGGAGGTAAATACCGCAATTTATGGCGTACATTGACCATCTGGTTTCGATTGCAGTTGCATAGCACTCAAGGTTCAAATGTTGACAATCAGTCCGGAAGAAACTCGACCATTTCGGTTGCCCCGCCCCCCCCCCCTCTTTGGGGTCGAGTAAGTATATTACTTACTGCCTGAGGCAGCCAGACCAAGGAATGCTGATGAGACTGCCCAAACAATTTTTAAAAGGCCACAATCCTTCTTCTTTAGGGGCGCTGGACTACTCTCCTTACATTCTGGCCTTGTGCCACATCTTCCTGAAGTGGGAAGGAAGTAAATACCGCAATTTATGGCGTACATTTGCCATCCTGTTGCGATTGCAGTTGCATAGCAGTCAAGGTTCACATCTTGACAATCAGTCCGGAAGAAACTGGACCATTTCGGTTGCCCCCCCCCCCCCTCTTTGGGGTCGAGTAAGTATATTACTTACTGCCTGAGGCAGCCAGACCAAGGAATGCTGATGAGGCTGCCCAAACAATTTTTAAAAGGCCACAATCCTTCTTCTTTAGGGGCGCTGGACTACTCTCCTTACATTCTGGCCTTGTGCCACATCTTCCTGAAGTGGGAAGGAAGTAAATACCGCAATTTATGGCGTACATTTGCCATCCTGTTGCGATTGCAGTTGCATAGCAGTCAAGGTTCACATCTTGACAATCAGTCCGGAAGAAACTCGACCATTTCGGTTGCCCCGCCCCCCCCCCTCTTTGCAGTCGAGTAAGTATATTACTTACTGCCTGAAGAAGCCAGACCAAGGAATGCTGATGAGGCTGCCCAAACAATTTTTAAAAGGCCACAATCCTTCTTCTTTATGGGCGCTGGACTACTCTCCTTACATTCTGGCCTTGTGCCACATCTTCCTGAAGTGGGAAGGAAGTAAATACCGCAATTTATGGCGTACATTTGCCATCCGGTTTCGATTGCAGTTGCATAGCAGTCAAGGTTCAAATCTTGACAATCAGTCAAGAAGAAACTTGACCATTTAGGTTGCCTCGTCCCCCTCCCCCCTTTGGGGTCGAGTAAGTATATTACTTACTGCCAGAGGCAGCCAGACCAAGGAATGCCGATGAGGCTGCCCAAACAATTTTTAAAAGCCACAATCCTTCTTCTTTAGGGGCGCTGGACAACTCTCCCCACATTCTGGCCTTGTGCCACATCTTCCTGAAGTGGGAAGGAAGTAAATACCGCAATTTATGGCGTACGTTTTCCATCCGGTTGCGATTGCAGTTGCATAGCAGTCAAGGTTCAAACTTTGACAATCAGTCCGGAAGAAACTGGACTATTTTGGTTGCCTCGCCCCCCTCCTCTTTGGGGTCGAGTAAGTATATTACTTACTACCTGAGGCAGCCAGACCAAGGAATGCTGATGAGGCTGCCCAAACAATTTTTAAAAGGCCACAATCCTTCTTCTTTAGGGGCGCTGGACTACTCTCCTTACATTCTGGCCTTGTGCCACATCTTCCTGAAGTGGGAAGGAAGTAAATACCGCAATTTATGGCGTACATTTGCCATCCTGTTGCGATTGCAGTTGCATAGCAGTCAAGGTTCACATCTTGACAATCAGTCCGGAAGAAACTGGACCATTTCGGTTGCCCCCCCCCCCCCGCCCCTCTTTGGGGTCGAGTAAGTATATTACTTACTGCCTGAGGCAGCCAGACCAAGGAATGCTGATGAGGCTGCCCAAACAATTTTTAAAAGGCCACAATCCTTCTTCTTTAGGGGCGCTGGACTACTCTCCTTACATTCTGGCCTTGTGCCACATCTTCCTGAAGTGGGAAGGAAGTAAATACCGCAATTTATGGCGTACATTTGCCATCCGGTTGTGATTGCAGTTGCATAGCAGTCGAGGTTCACATCTTGACAATCAGTCCGGAAGAAACTCGACCATTTCGGTTGCCCCGCCCCCCCCCCCTCTTTGGGGTCGAGTAAGTATATTACTTACTGCCTGAGGCAGCCAGACCAAGGAATGCTGATGAGGCTGCCCAAACAATTTTTAAAAGGCCACAATCCTTTTTCTTTAGGGGCGCTGGACTACTCTCCCCACATTCTGGCCTTGTGCCACATCTTCCTGAAGTGGGAAGGAAGTAAATACCGCAATTTATGGCGTACATTTGCCATCCGGTTGCGATTGCAGTTGCATAGCAGTCAAGGTTCAAATCTTGACAATCAGTCCGGAAGAAACTGGACCATTTCGGTTGCCTCGCCCCCCCCCCCCCTCTTTGGGATCGAGTAAGTATATTACTTACTGCCTGAGGCGGCCATACCAAGGAATGCTGATGAGGCTGCCCGAACTATTTTTAAAAGGCCACAATCCTTTTTCTTTAGGGGCGCTGGACTACTCTCCCCACATTCTGGCCTTGTGCCACATCTTCCTGAAGTGGGAAGGACGTAAATACCGCAATTTATGGCGTACATTTGCCATCCGGTTGCGATTGCAGTTGCATAGCAGTCGAGGTTCAAATCTTGACAATCAGTCAAGAAGAAACTTGACCATTTCGGTTGCCCCCCCCCCCCCCCCCCCCACCTCTTTGGGGTCGAGTAAGTATATTACTTACTGCCAGAGGCAGCCAGACCAAGGAATGCCGATGAGGCTTCCCAAACAATTTTTAAAAGCAACAATCCTTCTTCTTTAGGGGCGCTGGACTACTCTCCCTACATCCTGGCCTTGTGCCACATCTTCCTGAAGTGGGAAGGAGGTAAATACCGCAATTTATGGCGTACATTGACCATCTGGTTTCGATTGCAGTTGCATAGCACTCAAGGTTCAAATGTTGACAATCAGTCCGGAAGAAACTCGACCATTTCGGTTGCCCCGCCCCCCCCCCCTCTTTGGGGTCGAGTAAGTATATTACTTACTGCCTGAGGCAGCCAGACCAAGGAATGCTGATGAGACTGCCCAAACAATTTTTAAAAGGCCACAATCCTTCTTCTTTAGGGGCGCTGGACTACTCTCCTTACATTCTGGCCTTGTGCCACATCTTCCTGAAGTGGGAAGGAAGTAAATACCGCAATTTATGGCGTACATTTGCCATCCTGTTGCGATTGCAGTTGCATAGCAGTCAAGGTTCACATCTTGACAATCAGTCCGGAAGAAACTGGACCATTTCGGTTGCCCCCCCCCCCCCCCTCTTTGGGGTCGAGTAAGTATATTACTTACTGCCTGAGGCAGCCAGACCAAGGAATGCTGATGAGGCTGCCCAAACAATTTTTAAAAGGCCACAATCCTTCTTCTTTAGGGGCGCTGGACTACTCTCCTTACATTCTGGCCTTGTGCCACATCTTCCTGAAGTGGGAAGGAAGTAAATACCGCAATTTATGGCGTACATTTGCCATCCTGTTGCGATTGCAGTTGCATAGCAGTCAAGGTTCACATCTTGACAATCAGTCCGGAAGAAACTCGACCATTTCGGTTGCCCCGCCCCCCCCCTCTTTGCAGTCGAGTAAGTATATTACTTACTGCCTGAAGAAGCCAGACCAAGGAATGCTGATGAGGCTGCCCAAACAATTTTTAAAAGGCCACAATCCTTCTTCTTTAGGGGCGCTGGACTACTCTCCTTACATTCTGGCCTTGTGCTACATCTTCCTGAAGTGGGAAGGAAGTAAATACCGCAATTTATGGCGTACATTTGCCATCCTGTTGCGATTGCAGTTGCATAGCAGTCAAGGTTCACATCTTGACAATCAGTCCAGAAGAAACTCGACCATTTCGGTTGCCCCGCCCCCCCCCCCTCCTCTTTGGGGTCGAGTAAGTATATTACTTACTGCCTGAGGCAGCCAGACCAAGGAATGCCGATAGGGCTGCCCAAACTATTTTTAAAAAGCCACAATCCTTTTTCTTTATGGGCGCTGGACTACTCTCCTTACATTCTGGCCTTGTGCCACATCTTCCTGAAGTGGGAAGGAAGTAAATACCGCAATTTATGGCGTACATTTGCCATCCGGTTTCGATTGCAGTTGCATAGCAGTCAAGGTTCAAATCTTGACAATCAGTCAAGAAGAAACTTGACCCTTTAGGTTGCCTCGTCCCCCTCCCCCCTTTGGGGTCGAGTAAGTATATTACTTACTGCCAGAGGCAGCCAGACCAAGGAATGCCGATGAGGCTGCCCAAACAATTTTTAAAAGCCACAATCCTTCTTCTTTAGGGGCGCTGGACAACTCTCCCCACATTCTGGCCTTGTGCCACATCTTCCTGAAGTGGGAAGGAAGTAAATACCGCAATTTATGGCGTACGTTTTCCATCCGGTTGCGATTGCAGTTGCATAGCAGTCAAGGTTCAAACTTTGACAATCAGTCCGGAAGAAACTGGACTATTTTGGTTGCCTCGCCCCCCTCCTCTTTGGGGTCGAGTAAGTATATTACTTACTACCTGAGGCAGCCAGACCAAGGAATGCTGATGAGGCTGCCCAAACAATTTTTAAAAGGCCACAATCCTTCTTCTTTAGGGGCGCTGGACTACTCTCCTTACATTCTGGCCTTGTGCCACATCTTCCTGAAGTGGGAAGGAAGTAAATACCGCAATTTATGGCGTACATTTGCCATCCTGTTGCGATTGCAGTTGCATAGCAGTCAAGGTTCACATCTTGACAATCAGTCCGGAAGAAACTGGACCATTTCGGTTGCCCCCCCCCCCCTCTTTGGGGTCGAGTAAGTATATTACTTACTGCCTGAGGCAGCCAGACCAAGGAATGCTGATGAGGCTGCCCAAACAATTTTTAAAAGGCCACAATCCTTCTTCTTTAGGGGCGCTGGACTACTCTCCTTACATTCTGGCCTTGTGCCACATCTTCCTGAAGTGGGAAGGAAGTAAATACCGCAATTTATGGCGTACATTTGCCATCCTGTTGCGATTGCAGTTGCATAGCAGTCAAGGTTCACATCTTGACAATCAGTCCGGAAGAAACTCGACCATTTCGGTTGCCCCGCCCCCCCCCCTCTTTGCAGTCGAGTAAGTATATTACTTACTGCCTGAAGAAGCCAGACCAAGGAATGCTGATGAGGCTGCCCAAACAATTTTTAAAAGGCCACAATCCTTCTTCTTTAGGGGCGCTGGACTACTCTCCTTACATTCTGGCCTTGTGCTACATCTTCCTGAAGTGGGAAGGAAGTAAATACCGCAATTTATGGCGTACATTTGCCATCCTGTTGCGATTGCAGTTGCATAGCAGTCAAGGTTCACATCTTGACAATCAGTCCAGAAGAAACTCGACCATTTCGGTTGCCCCGCCCCCCCCCCCTCCTCTTTGGGGTCGAGTAAGTATATTACTTACTGCCTGAGGCAGCCAGACCAAGGAATGCCGATAGGGCTGCCCAAACTATTTTTAAAAAGCCACAATCCTTTTTCTTTATGGGCGCTGGACTACTCTCCTTACATTCTGGCCTTGTGCCACATCTTCCTGAAGTGGGAAGGAAGTAAATACCGCAATTTATGGCGTACATTTGCCATCCGGTTTCGATTGCAGTTGCATAGCAGTCAAGGTTCAAATCTTGACAATCAGTCAAGAAGAAACTTGACCCTTTAGGTTGCCTCGTCCCCCTCCCCCCTTTGGGGTCGAGTAAGTATATTACTTACTGCCAGAGGCAGCCAGACCAAGGAATGCCGATGAGGCTGCCCAAACAATTTTTAAAAGCCACAATCCTTCTTCTTTAGGGGCGCTGGACAACTCTCCCCACATTCTGGCCTTGTGCCACATCTTCCTGAAGTGGGAAGGAAGTAAATACCGCAATTTATGGCGTACGTTTTCCATCCGGTTGCGATTGCAGTTGCATAGCAGTCAAGGTTCAAACTTTGACAATCAGTCCGGAAGAAACTGGACTATTTTGGTTGCCTCGCCCCCCTCCTCTTTGGGGTCGAGTAAGTATATTACTTACTACCTGAGGCAGCCAGACCAAGGAATGCTGATGAGGCTGCCCAAACAATTTTTAAAAGGCCACAATCCTTCTTCTTTAGGGGCGCTGGACTACTCTCCTTACATTCTGGCCTTGTGCCACATCTTCCTGAAGTGGGAAGGAAGTAAATACCGCAATTTATGGCGTACATTTGCCATCCTGTTGCGATTGCAGTTGCATAGCAGTCAAGGTTCACATCTTGACAATCAGTCCGGAAGAAACTGGACCATTTCGGTTGCCCCCCCCCCCCCCGCCCCTCTTTGGGGTCGAGTAAGTATATTACTTACTGCCTGAGGCAGCCAGACCAAGGAATGCTGATGAGGCTGCCCAAACAATTTTTAAAAGGCCACAATCCTTCTTCTTTAGGGGCGCTGGACTACTCTCCTTACATTCTGGCCTTGTGCCACATCTTCCTGAAGTGGGAAGGAAGTAAATACCGCAATTTATGGCGTACATTTGCCATCCGGTTGTGATTGCAGTTGCATAGCAGTCGAGGTTCACATCTTGACAATCAGTCCGGAAGAAACTCGACCATTTCGGTTGCCCCGCCCCCCCCCCTCTTTGGGGTCGAGTAAGTATATTACTTACTGCCTGAGGCAGCCAGACCAAGGAATGCTGATGAGGCTGCCCAAACAATTTTTAAAAGGCCACAATCCTTTTTCTTTAGGGGCGCTGGACTACTCTCCCCACATTCTGGCCTTGTGCCACATCTTCCTGAAGTGGGAAGGAAGTAAATACCGCAATTTATGGCGTACATTTGCCATCCGGTTGCGATTGCAGTTGCATAGCAGTCAAGGTTCAAATTTTGACAATCAGTCCGGAAGAAACTGGACCATTTCGGTTGCCTCGCCCCCCCCCCCCTCTTTGGGATCGAGTAAGTATATTACTTACTGCCTGAGGCGGCCATACCAAGGAATGCTGATGAGGCTGCCCGAACTATTTTTAAAAGGCCACAATCCTTTTTCTTTAGGGGCGCTGGACTACTCTCCCCACATTCTGGCCTTGTGCCACATCTTCCTGAAGTGGGAAGGACGTAAATACCGCAATTTATGGCGTACATTTGCCATCCGGTTGCGATTGCAGTTGCATAGCAGTCGAGGTTCAAATCTTGACAATCAGTCAAGAAGAAACTTGACCATTTCGGTTGCCCCCCCCCCCACCTCTTTGGGGTCGAGTAAGTATATTACTTACTGCCAGAGGCAGCCAGACCAAGGAATGCCGATGAGGCTTCCCAAACAATTTTTAAAAGCAACAATCCTTCTTCTTTAGGGGCGCTGGACTACTCTCCCTACATCCTGGCCTTGTGCCACATCTTCCTGAAGTGGGAAGGAAGTAAATACCGCAATTTATGGCGTACATTGACCATCTGGTTTCGATTGCAGTTGCATAGCAGTCAAGGTTCAAATGTTGACAATCAGTCCGGAAGAAACTCGACCATTTCGGTTGCCCCGCCCCCCCCCCTCTTTGGGGTCGAGTAAGTATATTACTTACTGCCTGAGGCAGCCAGACCAAGGAATGCTGATGAGACTGCCCAAACAATTTTTAAAAGGCCACAATCCTTCTTCTTTAGGGGCGCTGGACTACTCTCCTTACATTCTGGCCTTGTGCCACATCTTCCTGAAGTGGGAAGGAAGTAAATACCGCAATTTATGGCGTACATTTGCCATCCGGTTGCGATTGCAGTTGCATAGCAGTCAAGGTTCACATCTTGACAATCAGTCCGGAAGAAACTGGACCATTTCGGTTGCCCCCCCCCCCCCTCTTTGGGGTCGAGTAAGTATATTACTTACTGCCTGAGGCAGCCAGACCAAGGAATGCTGATGAGGCTGCCCAAACAATTTTTAAAAGGCCACAATCCTTCTTCTTTAGGGGCGCTGGACTACTCTCCTTACATTCTGGCCTTGTGCCACATCTTCCTGAAGTGGGAAAGAAGTAAATACCGCAATTTATGGCGTACATTTGCCATCCTGTTGCGATTGCAGTTGCATAGCAGTCAAGGTTCACATCTTGACAATCAGTCCGGAAGAAACTCGACCATTTCGGTTGCCCCGCCCCCCCCCCCTCTTTGGGGTCGAGTAAGTATATTACTTACTGCCTGAGGAAGCCAGACCAAGGAATGCTGATGAGGCTGCCCAAACAATTTTTAAAAGGCCACAATCCTTCTTCTTTAGGGGCGCTGGACTACTCTCCTTACATTCTGGCCTTGTGCTACATCTTCCTGAAGTGGGAAGGAAGTAAATACCGCAATTTATGGCGTACATTTGCCATCCTGTTGCGATTGCAGTTGCATAGCAGTCAAGGTTCACATCTTGACAATCAGTCCGGAAGAAACTCGACCATTTCGGTTGCCCCGCCCCCCCCCCCTCTTTGGGGTCGAGTAAGTATATTACTTACTGCCTGAGGCAGCCAGACCAATGGAATGCTGATGAGGCTGCCCAAACAATTTTTAAAAGGCCACAATCCTTCTTCTTTAGGGGCGCTGGACTACTCTCCTTACATTCTGGCCTTGTGCCACATCTTCCTGAAGTAGGAAGGAAGTAAATACCGCAATTTATGGCGTACATTTGCCATCCTGTTGCGATTGCAGTTGCATAGCAGTCAAGGTTCACATCTTGACAATCAGTCCGGAAGAAACTCGACCATTTCGGTTGCCCCGCCCCCCCCCCCCCCTCTTTGGGGTCGAGTAAGTATATTACTTACTGCCTGAGGCAGCCAGACCAAGGAATGCTGATGAGGCTGCCCAAACAATTTTTAAAAGGCCACAATCCTTCTTCTTTAGGGGCGCTGGACTACTCTCCTTACATTCTGGCCTTGTGCCACATCTTCCTGAAGTGGGAAGGAAGTAAATACCGCAATTTATGGCGTACATTTGCCATCCGGTTGCGATTGCAGTTGCATAGCAGTCAAGGTTCACATCTTGACAATCAGTCCGGAAGAAACTGGACCATTTCGGTTGCCCCCCCCCCCGCCCCTCTTTGGGGTCGAGTAAGTATATTACTTACTGCCTGAGGCAGCCAGACCAAGGAATGCTGATGAGGCTGCCCAAACAATTTTTAAAAGGCCACAATCCTTCTTCTTTAGGGGCGCTGGACTACTCTCCTTACATTCTGGCCTTGTGCCACATCTTCCTGAAGTGGGAAGGAAGTAAATACCGCAATTTATGGCGTACATTTGCCATCCTGTTGCGATTGCAGTTGCATAGCAGTCAAGGTTCACATCTTGACAATCAGTCCGGAAGAAACTCGACCATTTCGGTTGCCCCGCCCCCCCCCTCTTTGGGGTCGAGTAAGTATATTACTTACTGCCTGAGGCTGCCAGACCAAGGAATGCTGATGAGGCTGCCCAAACAATTTTTAAAAGGCCACAATCCTTCTTCTTTAAGGGCGCTGGACTACTCTCCTTACATTCTGGCCTTGTGCCACATCTTCCTGAAGTGGGAAGGAAGTAAATACCGCAATTTATGGCGTACATTTGCCATCCGGTTGCAATTGCAGTTGCATAGCAGTCAAGGTTCACATCTTGACAATCAGTCCGGAAGAAACTGGACCATTTCGGTTGCCCCCCCCCCCCCCCGCCCCTCTTTGGGGTCGAGTAAGTATATTACTTACTGCCTGAGGCAGCCAGACCAAGGAATGCTGATGAGGCTGCCCAAACAATTTTTAAAAGGCCACAATCCTTCTTCTTTAGGGGCGCTGGACTACTCTCCTTACATTCTGGCCTTGTGCCACATCTTCCTGAAGTGGGAAGGAAGTAAATACCGCAATTTATGGCGTACATTTGCCATCCTGTTGCGATTGCAGTTGCATAGCAGTCAAGGTTCACATCTTGACAATCAGTCCGGAAGAAACTCGACCATTTCGGTTGCCCCGCACCCCCCCCCCCTCTTTGGGGTCGAGTAAGTATATTACTTACTGCCTGAGGCAGCCAGACCAATGGAATGCTGATGAGGCTGCCCAAACAATTTTTAAAAGGCCACAATCCTTCTTCTTTAGGGGCGCTGGACTACTCTCCTTACATTCTGGCCTTGTGCCACATCTTCCTGAAGTGGGAAGGAAGTAAATACCGCAATTTATGGCGTACATTTGCCATCCTGTTGCGATTGCAGTTGCATAGCAGTCAAGGTTCACATCTTGACAATCAGTCCGGAAGAAACTCGACCATTTCGGTTGCCCCGCCCCCCCCCTCTTTGGGGTCGAGTAAGTATATTACTTACTGCCTGAGGCAGCCAGACCAAGGAATGCTGATGAGGCTGCCCAAACAATTTTTAAAAGGCCACAATCCTTCTTCTTTAGGGGCGCTGGACTACTCTCTTTACATTCTGGCCTTGTGCCACATCTTCCTGAAGTGGGAAGGAAGTAAATACCGCAATTTATGGCGTACATTTGCCATCCGGTTGCGATTGCAGTTGCATAGCAGTCAAGGTTCACATCTTGACAATCAGTCCGGAAGAAACTGGACCTTTTCGGTTGCCCCCCCCCCCCCCCCCGCCCCTCTTTAGGGTCGAGTAAGTATATTACTTACTGCCTGAGGCAGCCAGACCAAGGAATGCTGATGAGGCTGCCCAAACAATTTTTAAAAGGCCACAATCCTTCTTCTTTAGGGGCGCTGGACTACTCTCCTTACATTCTGGCCTTGTGCCACATCTTCCTGAAGTGGGAAGGAAGTAAATACCGCAATTTATGGCGTACATTTGCCATCCTGTTGCGATTGCAGTTGCATAGCAGTCAAGGTTCACATCTTGACAATCAGTCCGGAAAATAACTCGACCATTTCGGTTGCCCCGCCCCCCCCCCCTCTTTGGGGTCGAGTAAGTATATTACTTACTGCCTGAGGCAGCCAGACCAAGGAATGCTGATGAGGCTGCCCAAACAATTTTTAAAAGGCCACAATCCTTCTTCTTTAGGGGCGCTGGACTACTCTCCTTACATTCTGGCCTTGTGCCACATCTTCCTGAAGTGGGAAGGAAGTAAATACCGCAATTTATGGCGTACATTTGCCATCCGGTTGCGATTGCAGTTGCATAGCAGTCAAGGTTCACATCTTGACAATCAGTCCGGAAGAAACTCGACCATTTCGGTTGCCCCGCCCCCCCCCCCCCCTCTTTGGGGTCGAGTAAGTATATTACTTACTGCCTGAGGCAGCCAGACCAAGGAATGCCGATGAGGCTGCCCAAACAATTTTTAAAAGGCCACAATCCTTCTTCTTTAGGGGCGCTGGACTACTCTCCCTACATCCTGGCCTTGTGCCACATCTTCCTGAAGTGGGAAGGAAGTAAATACCGCAATTTATGGCGTACATTTGCCATCCTGTTGCGATTGCAGTTGCATAGCAGTCAAGGTTCACATCTTGACAATGAGTCCGGAAGAAACCTGACCATTTCGGTTGCCCCGCCCCCCCCCCCTCTTTGGGGTCGAGTAAGTATATTACTTACTGCCTGAGGCAGCCAGACCAAGGAATGCTGATGAGGCTGCCCAAACAATTTTTAAAAGGCCACAATCCTTCTTCTTTAGGGGCGCTGGACTACTCTCCTTACATTCTGGCCTTGTGCCACATCTTCCTGAAGTGGGAAGGAAGTAAATACCGCAATTTATGGCGTACATTTGCCATCCGGTTGCGATTGCAGTTGCATAGCAGTCAAGGTTCACATCTTGACAATCAGTCCAGAAGAAACTAGACCATTTCGGTTGCCCCGCCCCCCCCCTCTTTGGGGTCGAGTAAGTATATTACTTACTGCCTGAGGCAGCCAGACCAAGGAATGCTGATGAAGCTGCCCAAACAATTTTTAAAAGGCCACAATCCTTCTTCTTTAGGGGCGCTGGACTACTCCCCTTACATTCTGGCCTTGTGCCACATCTTCCTGAAGTGGGAAGGAAGTAAATACCGCAATTTATGGCGTACATTTGCCATCCGGTTGCGATTGCAGTTGCATAGCAGTCAAGGTTCACATCTTGACAATCAGTCCAGAAGAAACTCGACCATTTCGGTTGCCCTGCCCCCCCCCCTCTTTGGGGTCGAGTAAGTATATTACTTACTGCCTGAGGCAGCCAGACCAAGGAATGCTGATGAGGCTGCCCAAACAATTTTTAAAAGGCCACAATCCTTCTTCTTTAGGGGCGCTGGACTACTCTCCTTACATTCTGGCCTTGTGCCACATCTTCCTGAAGTGGGAAGGAAGTAAATACCGCAATTTATGGCGTACATTTGCCATCCGGTTACGATTGCAGTTGCATAGCAGTCAAGGTTCACATCTTGACAATCAGTCCGGAAGAAACTCGACCATTTCGGTTGCCTCGTTCCCCCCTCTTTGGGATCGAGTAAGTATATTACTTACTGCCTGAGGCAGCCAGACTAAGGAATGCCGACGAGGCTGGCCAAACAATTTTTAAAAGGCAAAATCCTTCTTCTTTAGGCGCGCAGGACACTCTCCTTACATTCTGGCCTTGTGCCACATCTTCCTGAAGTGGGAAGGAAGTAAATACCGCAATTTATGGCGTACATTTGCCATCCTGTTGCGATTGCAGTTGCATAGCAGTCAAGGTTCACATCTTGACAATCAGTCCGGAAGAAACCTGACCATTTCGGTTGCCCCGCCCCCCCCCCCCCCTCTTTGGGGTCGAGTAAGTATATTACTTACTGCCTGAGGCAGCCAGACCAAGGAATGCTGATGAGGCTGCCCAAACAATTTTTAAAAGGCCACAATCCTTCTTCTTTAGGGGCGCTGGACTACTCTCCTTACATTCTGGCCTTGTGCCACATCTTCCTGAAGTGGGAAGGAAGTAAATACCGCAATTTATGGCGTACATTTGCCATCCGGTTGCGATTGCAGTTGCATAGCAGTCAAGGTTCACATCTTGACAATCAGTCCAGAAGAAACTCGACCATTTCGGTTGCCCCGCCCCCCCCCCCCTCTTTGGGGTCGAGTAAGTATATTACTTACTGCCTGAGGCAGCCAGACCAAGGAATGCTGATGAGGCTGCCCAAACAATTTTTAAAAGGCCACAATCCTTCTTCTTTAGGGGCGCTGGACTACTCTCCTTACATTCTGGCCTTGTGCCACATCTTCCTGAAGTGGGAAGGAAGTAAATACCGCAATTTATGGCGTACATTTGCCATCCGGTTACGATTGCAGTTGCATAGCAGTCAAGGTTCACATCTTGACAATCAGTCCGGAAGAAACTCGACCATTTCGGTTGCCTCGTTCCCCCCTCTTTGGGATCGAGTAAGTATATTACTTACTGCCTGAGGCAGCCAGACTAAGGAATGCCGACGAGGCTGGCCAAACAATTTTTAAAAGGCCACAATCCTTCTTCTTTAGGCGCGCAGGACACTCTCCCCACATTCTGGCCTTGTGCCACATGTTCCTGAAGTGGGAAGGAAGTAAATACCGCAATTTATGGCGTACATTTGCCATCCGGTTGTGATTGCAGTTGCATAGCAGTCAGGATTCAAATCTTGACAATCAGTCCGGAAGAAACTGGCCCATTTCGGGTTCCTCGCACCCCCCACCCTCTCTTTGGGATCGAGTAAGTATATTACTTACTGCCTGAGGCAGCCAGACCAAGGAATGCTGATGAGGCTGCCCAAACAATTTTTAAAAGGCCACAATCCTTCTTCTTTAGGGGCGCTGGACTACTCTCCTTACATTCTGGCCTTGTGCCACATCTTCCTGAAGTGGGAAGGAAGTAAATACCGCAATTTATGGCGTACATTTGCCATCCTGTTGCGATTGCAGTTGCATAGCAGTCAAGGTTCACATCTTGACAATCAGTCCGGAAGAAACTCGACCATTTCGGTTGCCCCGCCCCCCCCCTCTTTGGGGTCGAGTAAGTATATTACTTACTGCCTGAGGCAGCCAGACCAAGGAATGCTGATGAGGCTGCCCAAACAATTTTTAAAAGGCCACAATCCTTCTTCTTTAGGGGCGCTGGACTACTCTCCTTACATTCTGGCCTTGTGCCACATCTTCCTGAAGTGGGAAGGAAGTAAATACCGCAATTTATGGCGTACATTTGCCATCCGGTTGCGATTGCAGTTGCATAGCAGTCAAGGTTCACATCTTGACAATCAGTCCTGAAGAAACTCGACCATTTCGGTTGCCCCGCCCCCCCCCCTCTTTGGGGTCGAGTAAGTATATTACTTACTGCCTGAGGCAGCCAGACCAAGGAATGCCGATGAGGCTGCCCAAACAATTTTTAAAAGGCCACAATCCTTCTACTTTAGGGGCGCTGGACTACTCTCCCTACATCCTGGCCTTGTGCCACATCTTCCTGAAGTAGGAAGGAAGTAAATACCACAATTTATGGCGTACATTTGCCATCCTGTTGCGATTGCAGTTGCATAGCAGTCAAGGTTCACATCTTGACAATCAGTCCGGAAGAAACCTGACCATTTCGGTTGCCCCGCCCCCCCCCTCTTTGGGGTCGAGTAAGTATATTACTTACTGCCTGAGGCAGCCAGACCAAGGAATGCTGATGAGGCTGCCCAAACAATTTTTAAAAGGCCACAATCCTTCTTCTTTAGGGGCGCTGGACTACTCTCCTTACATTCTGGCCTTGTGCCACATCTTCCTGAAGTGGGAAGGAAGTAAATACCGCAATTTATGGCGTACATTTGCCATCCGGTTACGATTGCAGTTGCATAGCAGTCAAGGTTCACATCTTGACAATCAGTCCGGAAGAAACTCGACCATTTCGGTTGCCTCGTTCCCCCCTCTTTGAGATCGAGTAAGTATATTACTTACTGCCTGAGGCAGCCAGACTAAGGAATGCCGACGAGGCTGGCCAAACAATTTTTAAAAGGCCACAATCCTTCTTCTTTAGGCGCGCAGGACACTCTCCCCACATTCTGGCCTTGTGCCACATCTTCCTGAAGTGGGAAGGAAGTAAATACCGCAATTTATGGCGTACATTTGCCATCCGGTTGTGATTGCAGTTGCATAGCAGTCAGGATTCAAATCTTGACAATCAGTCCGGAAGAAACTGGCCCATTTCGGGTTCCTCGCACCCCCCACCCTCTCTTTGGGATCGAGTAAGTATATTACTTACTGCCTGAGGCAGCCAGACCAAGGAATGCTGATGAGGCTGCCCAAACAATTTTTAAAAGGCCACAATCCTTCTTCTTTAGGGGCGCTGGACTACTCTCCTTACATTCTGGCCTTGTGCCACATCTTCCTGAAGTGGGAAGTAAGTAAATACCGCAATTTATGGCGTACATTTGCCATCCTGTTGCGATTGCAGTTGCATAGCAGTCAAGGTTCACATCTTGACAATCAGTCCGGAAGAAACTCGACCATTTCGGTTGCCCCGCCCCCCCCCCCTCTTTGGGGTCGAGTAAGTATATTACTTACTGCCTGAGGCAGCCAGACCAAGGAATGCTGATGAGGCTGCCCAAACAATTTTTAAAAGGCCACAATCCTTCTTCTTTAGGGGCGCTGGACTACTCTCCTTACATTCTGGCCTTGTGCCACATCTTCCTGAAGTGGGAAGGAAGTAAATACCGCAATTTATGGCGTACATTTGCCATCCGGTTGCGATTGCAGTTGCATAGCAGTCAAGGTTCACATCTTGACAATCAGTCCTGAAGAAACTCGACCATTTCGGTTGCCCCGCCCCCCCCCCCCTCTTTGGGGTCGAGTAAGTATATTACTTACTGCCTGAGGCAGCCAGACCAAGGAATGCCGATGAGGCTGCCCAAACAATTTTTAAAAGGCCACAATCCTTCTACTTTAGGGGCGCTGGACTACTCTCCCTACATCCTGGCCTTGTGCCACATCTTCCTGAAGTGGGAAGGAAGTAAATACCACAATTTATGGCGTACATTTGCCATCCTGTTGCGATTGCAGTTGCATAGCAGTCAAGGTTCACATCTTGACAATCAGTCCGGAAGAAACCTGACCATTTCGGTTGCCCCGCCCCCCCCCTCTTTGGGGTCGAGTAAGTATATTACTTACTGCCTGAGGCAGCCAGACCAAGGAATGCTGATGAGGCTGCCCAAACAATTTTTAAAAGGCCACAATCCTTCTTCTTTAGGGGCGCTGGACTACTCTCCTTACATTCTGGCCTTGTGCCACATCTTCCTGAAGTGGGAAGGAAGTAAATACCGCAATTTATGGCGTACATTTGCCATCCGGTTACGATTGCAGTTGCATAGCAGTCAAGGTTCACATCTTGACAATCAGTCCGGAAGAAACTCGAACATTTCGGTTGCCTCGTTCCCCCCTCTTTGGGATCGAGTAAGTATATTACTTACTGCCTGAGGCAGCCAGACTAAGGAATGCCGACGAGGCTGGCCAAACAATTTTTAAAAGGCCACAATCCTTCTTCTTTAGGCGCGCAGGACACTCTCCCCACATTCTGGCCTTGTGCCACATGTTCCTGAAGTGGGAAGGAAGTAAATACCGCAATTTATGGCGTACATTTGCCATCCGGTTGTGATTGCAGTTGCATAGCAGTCAGGATTCAAATCTTGACAATCAGTCCGGAAGAAACTGGCCCATTTCGGGTTCCTCGCACCCCCCACCCTCTCTTTGGGATCGAGTAAGTATATTACTTACGTCCTGCGGCGGCCAGACCAAGGAATGCTGATGAGGCTGCCCAACCTATTTTTAATAGGCCACAATCCTTCTTCTTTAGGCGCGCAGGACACTCTCCCCACATTCTGGCCCTGTGCCACATCTTCCTGAAGTGGGAAGGAAGTAAATACTGCAATTTATGGCGTACATTTGCTATCTGGTTGCGATTGCAGTTGCATAGCAGTCGAGGTTCAAATCTTGACAATCAGTCCGGAAGAAACTGGACCATTTCGGTTGCCTCGCCCCCCCCCCTCTTTGAGGTCGAGTAAGTATATTACTTACTGCCTGAGGCAGCCAGACCAAGGAATGCCGATGAGGCTGGCCAAACAATATTTAAAAGGCCACAATCCTTCTTCTTTAGGGGCGCTGGACTACTCTCCCTACATACTGGCCTTGTGCCACATCTTCCTGAAGTGGGAAGGAAGTAAATACCGCAATTTATGGCGTACATTTGCCATCCTGTTGCGATTGCAGTTGCATAGCAGTCAAGGTTCACATCTTGACAATCAGTCCGGAAGAAACTGGACCATTTCGGTTGCCCCCCCCCCGCCCCTCTTTGGGGTCGAGTAAGTATATTACTTACTGCCTGAGGCAGCCAGACCAAGGAATGCTGATGAGGCTGCCCAAACAATTTTTAAAAGGCCACAATCCTTCTTCTTTAAGGGCGCTGGACTACTCTCCTTACATTCTGGCCTTGTGCCACATCTTCCTGAAGTGGGAAGGAAGTAAATACCGCAATTTATGGCGTACATTTGCCATCCGGTTGTGATTGCAGTTGCATAGCAGTCGAGGTTCACATCTTGACAATCAGTCCGGAAGAAACTCGACCATTTCGGTTGCCCCGCCCCCCCCCTCTTTGGGGTCGAGTAAGTATATTACTTACTGCCTGAGGCAGCCAGACCAAGGAATGCTGATGAGGCTGCCCAAACAATTTTTAAAAGGCCACAATCCTTCTTCTTTAGGGGCGCTGGACTACTCTCCTTACATTCTGGCCTTGTGCCACATCTTCCTGAAGTGGGAAGGAAGTAAATACCGCAATTTATGGCGTACATTTGCCATCCTGTTGCGATTGCAGTTGCATAGCAGTCAAGGTTCACATCTTGACAATCAGTCCGGAAGAAACTCGACCATTTCGGTTGCCCCGCACCCCCCCCCCCCTCTTTGGGGTCGAGTAAGTATATTACTTACTGCCTGAGGCAGCCAGACCAATGGAATGCTGATGAGGCTGCCCAAACAATTTTTAAAAGGCCACAATCCTTCTTCTTTAGGGGCGCTGGACTACTCTCCTTACATTCTGGCCTTGTGCCACATCTTCCTGAAGTGGGAAGGAAGTAAATACCGCAATTTATGGCGTACATTTGCCATCCTGTTGCGATTGCAGTTGCATAGCAGTCAAGGTTCACATCTTGACAATCAGTCCGGAAGAAACTCGACCATTTCGGTTGCCCCGCCCCCCCCCCCCTCTTTGGGGTCGAGTAAGTATATTACTTACTGCCTGAGGCAGCCAGACCAAGGAATGCTGATGAGGCTGCCCAAACAATTTTTAAAAGGCCACAATCCTTCTTCTTTAGGGGCGCTGGACTACTCTCTTTACATTCTGGCCTTGTGCCACATCTTCCTGAAGTGGGAAGGAAGTAAATACCGCAATTTATGGCGTACATTTGCCATCCGGTTGCGATTGCAGTTGCATAGCAGTCAAGGTTCACATGTTGACAATCAGTCCGGAAGAAACTGGACCTTTTCGGTTGCCCCCCCCCCCCCGCCCCTCTTTAGGGTCGAGTAAGTATATTACTTACTGCCTGAGGCAGCCAGACCAAGGAATGCTGATGAGGCTGCCCAAACAATTTTTAAAAGGCCACAATCCTTCTTCTTTAGGGGCGCTGGACTACTCTCCTTACATTCTGGCCTTGTGCCACATCTTCCTGAAGTGGGAAGGAAGTAAATACCGCAATTTATGGCGTACATTTGCCATCCTGTTGCGATTGCAGTTGCATAGCAGTCAAGGTTCACATCTTGACAATCAGTCCGGAAGAAACTCGACCATTTCGGTTGCCCCGCCCCCCCCCCCCCCTCTTTGGGGTCGAGTAAGTATATTACTTACTGCCTGAGGCAGCCAGACCAAGGAATGCTGATGAGGCTGCCCAAACAATTTTTAAAAGGCCACAATCCTTCTTCTTTAGGGGCGCTGGACTACTCTCCTTACATTCTGGCCTTGTGCCACATCTTCCTGAAGTGGGAAGGAAGTAAATACCGCAATTTATGGCGTACATTTGCCATCCGGTTGCGATTGCAGTTGCATAGCAGTCAAGGTTCACATCTTGACAATCAGTCCTGAAGAAACTCGACCATTTCGGTTGCCCCGCCCCCCCCCCCCCCTCTTTGGGGTCGAGTAAGTATATTACTTACTGCCTGAGGCAGCCAGACCAAGGAATGCCGATGAGGCTGCCCAAACAATTTTTAAAAGGCCACAATCCTTCTACTTTAGGGGCGCTGGACTACTCTCCCTACATCCTGGCCTTGTGCCACATCTTCCTGAAGTGGGAAGGAAGTAAATACCACAATTTATGGCGTACATTTGCCATCCTGTTGCGATTGCAGTTGCATAGCAGTCAAGGTTCACATCTTGACAATCAGTCCGGAAGAAACCTGACCATTTCGGTTGCCCCGCCCCCCCCCTCTTTGGGGTCGAGTAAGTATATTACTTACTGCCTGAGGCAGCCAGACCAAGGAATGCTGATGAGGCTGCCCAAACAATTTTTAAAAGGCCACAATCCTTCTTCTTTAGGGGCGCTGGACTACTCTCCTTACATTCTGGCCTTGTGCCACATCTTCCTGAAGTGGGAAGGAAGTAAATACCGCAATTTATGGCGTACATTTGCCATCCGGTTACGATTGCAGTTGCATAGCAGTCAAGGTTCACATCTTGACAATCAGTCCGGAAGAAACTCGAACATTTCGGTTGCCTCGTTCCCCCCTCTTTGGGATCGAGTAAGTATATTACTTACTGCCTGAGGCAGCCAGACTAAGGAATGCCGACGAGGCTGGCCAAACAATTTTTAAAAGGCCACAATCCTTCTTCTTTAGGCGCGCAGGACACTCTCCCCACATTCTGGCCTTGTGCCACATGTTCCTGAAGTGGGAAGGAAGTAAATACCGCAATTTATGGCGTACATTTGCCATCCGGTTGTGATTGCAGTTGCATAGCAGTCAGGATTCAAATCTTGACAATCAGTCCGGAAGAAACTGGCCCATTTCGGGTTCCTCGCACCCCCCACCCTCTCTTTGGGATCGAGTAAGTATATTACTTACGTCCTGCGGCGGCCAGACCAAGGAATGCTGATGAGGCTGCCCAACCTATTTTTAATAGGCCACAATCCTTCTTCTTTAGGCGCGCAGGACACTCTCCCCACATTCTGGCCCTGTGCCACATCTTCCTGAAGTGGGAAGGAAGTAAATACTGCAATTTATGGCGTACATTTGCTATCTGGTTGCGATTGCAGTTGCATAGCAGTCGAGGTTCAAATCTTGACAATCAGTCCGGAAGAAACTGGACCATTTCGGTTGCCTCGCCCCCCCCCCCCCTCTTTGAGGTCGAGTAAGTATATTACTTACTGCCTGAGGCAGCCAGACCAAGGAATGCCGATGAGGCTGGCCAAACAATATTTAAAAGGCCACAATCCTTCTTCTTTAGGGGCGCTGGACTACTCTCCCTACATACTGGCCTTGTGCCACATCTTCCTGAAGTGGGAAGGAAGTAAATACCGCAATTTATGGCGTACATTTGCCATCCTGTTGCGATTGCAGTTGCATAGCAGTCAAGGTTCACATCTTGACAATCAGTCCGGAAGAAACTGGACCATTTCGGTTGCCCCCCCCCCCGCCCCTCTTTGGGGTCGAGTAAGTATATTACTTACTGCCTGAGGCAGCCAGACCAAGGAATGCTGATGAGGCTGCCCAAACAATTTTTAAAAGGCCACAATCCTTCTTCTTTAAGGGCGCTGGACTACTCTCCTTACATTCTGGCCTTGTGCCACATCTTCCTGAAGTGGGAAGGAAGTAAATACCGCAATTTATGGCGTACATTTGCCATCCGGTTGTGATTGCAGTTGCATAGCAGTCGAGGTTCACATCTTGACAATCAGTCCGGAAGAAACTCGACCATTTCGGTTGCCCCGCCCCCCCCCTCTTTGGGGTCGAGTAAGTATATTACTTACTGCCTGAGGCAGCCAGACCAAGGAATGCTGATGAGGCTGCCCAAACAATTTTTAAAAGGCCACAATCCTTCTTCTTTAGGGGCGCTGGACTACTCTCCTTACATTCTGGCCTTGTGCCACATCTTCCTGAAGTGGGAAGGAAGTAAATACCGCAATTTATGGCGTACATTTGCCATCCTGTTGCGATTGCAGTTGCATAGCAGTCAAGGTTCACATCTTGACAATCAGTCCGGAAGAAACTCGACCATTTCGGTTGCCCCGCACCCCCCCCCCCTCTTTGGGGTCGAGTAAGTATATTACTTACTGCCTGAGGCAGCCAGACCAATGGAATGCTGATGAGGCTGCCCAAACAATTTTTAAAAGGCCACAATCCTTCTTCTTTAGGGGCGCTGGACTACTCTCCTTACATTCTGGCCTTGTGCCACATCTTCCTGAAGTGGGAAGGAAGTAAATACCGCAATTTATGGCGTACATTTGCCATCCTGTTGCGATTGCAGTTGCATAGCAGTCAAGGTTCACATCTTGACAATCAGTCCGGAAGAAACTCGACCATTTCGGTTGCCCCGCCCCCCCCCCTCTTTGGGGTCGAGTAAGTATATTACTTACTGCCTGAGGCAGCCAGACCAAGGAATGCTGATGAGGCTGCCCAAACAATTTTTAAAAGGCCACAATCCTTCTTCTTTAGGGGCGCTGGACTACTCTCTTTACATTCTGGCCTTGTGCCACATCTTCCTGAAGTGGGAAGGAAGTAAATACCGCAATTTATGGCGTACATTTGCCATCCGGTTGCGATTGCAGTTGCATAGCAGTCAAGGTTCACATGTTGACAATCAGTCCGGAAGAAACTGGACCTTTTCGGTTGCCCCCCCACCCCCCCGCCCCTCTTTAGGGTCGAGTAAGTATATTACTTACTGCCTGAGGCAGCCAGACCAAGGAATGCTGATGAGGCTGCCCAAACAATTTTTAAAAGGCCACAATCCTTCTTCTTTAGGGGCGCTGGACTACTCTCCTTACATTCTGGCCTTGTGCCACATCTTCCTGAAGTGGGAAGGAAGTAAATACCGCAATTTATGGCGTACATTTGCCATCCTGTTGCGATTGCAGTTGCATAGCAGTCAAGGTTCACATCTTGACAATCAGTCCGGAAAATAACTCGACCATTTCGGTTGCCCCGCCCCCCCCCCCCTCTTTGGGGTCGAGTAAGTATATTACTTACTGCCTGAGGCAGCCAGACCAAGGAATGCTGATGAGGCTGCCCAAACAATTTTTAAAAGGCCACAATCCTTCTTCTTTAGGGGCGCTGGACTACTCTCCTTACATTCTGGCCTTGTGCCACATCTTCCTGAAGTGGGAAGGAAGTAAATACCGCAATTTATGGCGTACATTTGCCATCCGGTTGCGATTGCAGTTGCATAGCAGTCAAGGTTCACATCTTGACAATCAGTCCGGAAAAAACTCGACCATTTCGGTTGCCCCGCCCCCCCCCCTCTTTGGGGTCGAGTAAGTATATTACTTACTGCCTGAGGCAGCCAGACCAAGGAATGCCGATGAGGCTGCCCAAACAATTTTTAAAAGGCCACAATCCTTCTTCTTTAGGGGCGCTGGACTACTCTCCCTACATCCTGGCCTTGTGCCACATCTTCCTGAAGTGGGAAGGAAGTAAATACCGCAATTTATGGTGTACATTTGCCATCCTGTTGCGATTGCAGTTGCATAGCAGTCAAGGTTCACATCTTGACAATGAGTCCGGAAGAAACCTGACCATTTCGGTTGCCCCGCCCCCCCCCCCTCTTTGGGGTCGAGTAAGTATATTACTTACTGCCTGAGGCAGCCAGACCAAGGAATGCTGATGAGGCTGCCCAAACAATTTTTAAAAGGCCACAATCCTTCTTCTTTAGGGGCGCTGGACTACTCTCCTTACATTCTGGCCTTGTGCCACATCTTCCTGAAGTGGGAAGGAAGTAAATACCGCAATTTATGGCGTACATTTGCCATCCGGTTGCGATTGCAGTTGCATAGCAGTCAAGGTTCACATCTTGACAATCAGTCCAGAAGAAACTCGACCATTTCGGTTGCCCCGCCCCCCCCCCTCTTTGGGGTCGAGTAAGTATATTACTTACTGCCTGAGGCAGCCAGACCAAGGAATGCTGATGAAGCTGCCCAAACAATTTTTAAAAGGCCACAATCCTTCTTCTTTAGGGGCGCTGGACTACTCCCCTTACATTCTGGCCTTGTGCCACATCTTCCTGAAGTGGGAAGGAAGTAAATACCGCAATTTATGGCGTACATTTGCCATCCGGTTGCGATTGCAGTTGCATAGCAGTCAAGGTTCACATCTTGACAATCAGTCCAGAAGAAACTCAACCATTTCGGTTGCCCTGCCCCCCCCCCCCTCTTTGGGGTCGAGTAAGTATATTACTTACTGCCTGAGGCAGCCAGACCAAGGAATGCTGATGAGGCTGCCCAAACAATTTTTAAAAGGCCACAATCCTTCTTCTTTAGGGGCGCTGGACTACTCTCCTTACATTCTGGCCTTGTGCCACATCTTCCTGAAGTGGGAAGGAAGTAAATACCGCAATTTATGGCGTACATTTGCCATCCGGTTACGATTGCAGTTGCATAGCAGTCAAGGTTCACATCTTGACAATCAGTCCAGAAGAAACTCGACCATTTCGGTTGCCTCGTTCCCCCCTCTTTGGGATCGAGTAAGTATATTACTTACTGCCTGAGGCAGCCAGACTAAGGAATGCCGACGAGGCTGGCCAAACAATTTTTAAAAGGCCACAATCCTTCTTCTTTAGGCGCGCAGGACACTCTCCCCACATTCTGGCCTTGTGCCACATGTTCCTGAAGTGGGAAGGAAGTAAATACCGCAATTTATGGCGTACATTTGCCATCCGGTTGTGATTGCAGTTGCATAGCAGTCAGGATTCAAATCTTGACAATCAGTCCGGAAGAAACTGGCCCATTTTGGGTTTGTCGCACCCCCCACCCTCTCTTTGGGATCGAGTAAGTATATTACTTACTGCCTGAGGCAGCCAGACCAAGGAATGCTGATGAGGCTGCCCAAACAATTTTTAAAAGGCCACAATCCTTCTTCTTTAGGGGCGCTGGACTACTCTCCTTACATTCTGGCCTTGTGCCACATCTTCCTGAAGTGGGAAGGAAGTAAATACCGCAATTTATGGCGTACATTTGCCATCCTGTTGCGATTGCAGTTGCATAGCAGTCAAGGTTCACATCTTGACAATCAGTCCGGAAGAAACTCGACCATTTCGGTTGCCCCGCCCCCCCCCTCTTTGGGGTCGAGTAAGTATATTACTTACTGCCTGAGGCAGCCAGACCAAGGAATGCTGATGAGGCTGCCCAAACAATTTTTAAAAGGCCACAATCCTTCTTCTTTAGGGGCGCTGGACTACTCTCCTTACATTCTGGCCTTGTGCCACATCTTCCTGAAGTGGGAAGGAAGTAAATACCGCAATTTATGGCGTACATTTGCCATCCGGTTGCGATTGCAGTTGCATAGCAGTCAAGGTTCACATCTTGACAATCAGTCCTGAAGAAACTCGACCATTTCGGTTGCCCCGCCCCCCCCCCCCTCTTTGGGGTCGAGTAAGTATATTACTTACTGCCTGAGGCAGCCAGACCAAGGAATGCCGATGAGGCTGCCCAAACAATTTTTAAAAGGCCACAATCCTTCTACTTTAGGGGCGCTGGACTACTCTCCCTACATCCTGGCCTTGTGCCACATCTTCCTGAAGTGGGAAGGAAGTAAATACCACAATTTATGGCGTACATTTGCCATCCTGTTGCGATTGCAGTTGCATAGCAGTCAAGGTTCACATCTTGACAATCAGTCCGGAAGAAACCTGACCATTTCGGTTGCCCCGCCCCCCCCCTCTTTGGGGTCGAGTAAGTATATTACTTACTGCCTGAGGCAGCCAGACCAAGGAATGCTGATGAGGCTGCCCAAACAATTTTTAAAAGGCCACAATCCTTCTTCTTTAGGGGCGCTGGACTACTCTCCTTACATTCTGGCCTTGTGCCACATCTTCCTGAAGTGGGAAGGAAGTAAATACCGCAATTTATGGCGTACATTTGCCATCCGGTTACGATTGCAGTTGCATAGCAGTCAAGGTTCACATCTTGACAATCAGTCCGGAAGAAACTCGACCATTTCGGTTGCCTCGTTCCCCCCTCTTTGGGATCGAGTAAGTATATTACTTACTGCCTGAGGCAGCCAGACTAAGGAATGCCAGCGAGGCTGGCCAAACAATTTTTAAAAGGCCACAATCCTTCTTCTTTAGGCGCGCAGGACACTCTCCCCACATTCTGGCCTTGTGCCACATGTTCCTGAAGTGGGAAGGAAGTAAATACCGCAATTTATGGCGTACATTTGCCATCCGGTTGTGATTGCAGTTGCATAGCAGTCAGGATTCAAATCTTGACAATCAGTCCGGAAGAAACTGGCCCATTTCGGGTTCCTCGCACCCCCCACCCTCTCTTTGGGATCGAGTAAGTATATTACTTACGTCCTGCGGCGGCCAGACCAAGGAATGCTGATGAGGCTGCCCAACCTATTTTTAATAGGCCACAATCCTTCTTCTTTAGGCGCGCAGGACACTCTCCCCACATTCTGGCCCTGTGCCACATCTTCCTGAAGTGGGAAGGAGGTAAATACTGCAATTTATGGCGTACATTTGCTATCTGGTTGCGATTGCAGTTGCATAGCAGTCGAGGTTCAAATCTTGACAATCAGTCCGGAAGAAACTGGACCATTTCGGTTGCCTCGCCCCCCCCCCCTCTTTGAGGTCGAGTAAGTATATTACTTACTTTCTGAGGCAGCCAGACCAAGGAATGCCGATGAGGCTGGCCAAACAATATTTAAAAGGCCACAATCCTTCTTCTTTAGGGGCGCTGGACTACTCTCCCTACATACTGGCCTTGTGCCACATCTTCCTGAAGTGGGAAGGAAGTAAATACCGCAATTTATGGCGTACATTTGCCATCCTGTTGCGATTGCAGTTGCATAGCAGTCAAGGTTCACATCTTGACAATCAGTCCGGAAGAAACTGGACCATTTCGGTTGCCCCCCCCCCCCCCCCGCCCCTCTTTGGGGTCGAGTAAGTATATTACTTACTGCCTGAGGCAGCCAGACCAAGGAATGCTGATGAGGCTGCCCAAACAATTTTTAAAAGGCCACAATCCTTCTTCTTTAGGGGCGCTGGACTACTCTCCTTACATTCTGGCCTTGTGCCACATCTTCCTGAAGTGGGAAGGAAGTAAATACCGCAATTTATGGCGTACATTTGCCATCCGGTTGTGATTGCAGTTGCATAGCAGTCGAGGTTCACATCTTGACAATCAGTCCGGAAGAAACTCGACCATTTCGGTTGCCCCGCCCCCCCCCCTCTTTGGGGTCGAGTAAGTATATTACTTACTGCCTGAGGCAGCCAGACCAAGGAATGCTGATGAGGCTGCCCAAACAATTTTTAAAAGGCCACAATCCTTTTTCTTTAGGGGCGCTGGACTACTCCCCCCACATTCTGGCCTTGTGCCACATCTTCCTGAAGTGGGAAGGAAGTAAATACCGCAATTTATGGCGTACATTTGCCATCCGGTTGCGATTGCAGTTGCATAGCAGTCAAGGTTCAAATCTTGACAATCAGTCCGGAAGAAACTCGACCATTTCGGTTGCCTCGCCCCCCCCCCCTCTTTGGGATCGAGTAAGTATATTACTTACTGCCTGAGGCGGCCATACCAAGGAATGCTGATGAGGCTGCCCGAACTATTTTTAAAAGGCCACAATCCTTTTTCTTTAGGGGCGCTGGACTACTCTCCCCACATTCTGGACTTGTGCCACATCTTCCTGAAGTGGGAAGGACGTAAATACCGCAATTTATGGCGTACATTTGCCATCCGGTTGCGATTGCAGTTGCATAGCAGTCGAGGTTCAAATCTTGACAATCAGTCAAGAAGAAACTTGACCATTTCGGTTGCCCCCCCCCCCACCTCTTTGGGGTCGAGTAAGTATGTTACTTACTGCCAGAGGCAGCCAGACCAAGGAATGCCGATGAGGCTTCCCAAACAATTTTTAAAAGCAACAATCCTTCTTCTTTAGGGGCGCTGGACTACTCTCCCTACATCCTGGCCTTGTGCCACATCTTCCTGAAGTGGGAAGGAAGTAAATACCGCAATTTATGGCGTACATTGACCATCTGGTTTCGATTGCAGTTGCATAGCAGTCAAGGTTCAAATGTTGACAATCAGTCCGGAAGAAACTCGACCATTTCGGTTGCCCCGCCCCCCCCCCTCTTTGGGGTCGAGTAAGTATATTACTTACTGCCTGAGGCAGCCAGACCAAGGAATGCTGATGAGACTGCCCAAACAATTTTTAAAAGGCCACAATCCTTCTTCTTTAGGGGCGCTGGACTACTCTCCTTACATTCTGGCCTTGTGCCACATCTTCCTGAAGTGGGAAGGAAGTAAATACCGCAATTTATGGCGTACATTTGCCATCCGGTTGCGATTGCAGTTGCATAGCAGTCAAGGTTCACATCTTGACAATCAGTCCGGAAGAAACTGGACCATTTCGGTTGCCCCCCCCCCCCCCCTCTTTGGGGTCGAGTAAGTATATTACTTACTGCCTGAGGCAGCCAGACCAAGGAATGCTGATGAGGCTGCCCAAACAATTTTTAAAAGGCCACAATCCTTCTTCTTTAGGGGCGCTGGACTACTCTCCTTACATTCTGGCCTTGTGCCACATCTTCCTGAAGTGGGAAGGAAGTAAATACCGCAATTTATGGCGTACATTTGCCATCCTGTTGCGATTGCAGTTGCATAGCAGTCAAGGTTCACATCTTGACAATCAGTCCGGAAGAAACTCAACCATTTCGGTTGCCCCGCCCCCCCCCCCTCTTTGGGGTCGAGTAAGTATATTACTTACTGCCTGAGGAAGCCAGACCAAGGAATGCTGATGAGGCTGCCCAAACAATTTTTAAAAGGCCACAATCCTTCTTCTTTAGGGGCGCTGGACTACTCTCCTTACATTCTGGCCTTGTGCTACATCTTCCTGAAGTGGGAAGGAAGTAAATACCGCAATTTATGGCGTACATTTGCCATCCTGTTGCGATTGCAGTTGCATAGCAGTCAAGGTTCACATCTTGACAATCAGTCCGGAAGAAACTCGACCATTTCGGTTGCCCCGCCCCCCCCCCTCTTTGGGGTCGAGTAAGTATATTACTTACTGCCTGAGGCAGCCAGACCAATGGAATGCTGATGAGGCTGCCCAAACAATTTTTAAAAGGCCACAATCCTTCTTCTTTAGGGGCGCTGGACTACTCTCCTTACATTCTGGCCTTGTGCCACATCTTCCTGAAGTAGGAAGGAAGTAAATACCGCAATTTATGGCGTACATTTGCCATCCTGTTGCGATTGCAGTTGCATAGCAGTCAAGGTTCACATCTTGACAATCAGTCCGGAAGAAACTCGACCATTTCGGTTGCCCCGCCCCCCCCCCTCTTTGGGGTCGAGTAAGTTTATTACTTACTGCCTGAGGCAGCCAGACCAAGGAATGCTGATGAGGCTGCCCAAACAATTTTTAAAAGGCCACAATCCTTCTTCTTTAGGGGCGCTGGACTACTCTCCTTACATTCTGGCCTTGTGCCACATCTTCCTGAAGTGGGAAGGAAGTAAATACCGCAATTTATGGCGTACATTTGCCATCCGGTTGCGATTGCAGTTGCATAGCAGTCAAGGTTCACATCTTGACAATCAGTCCGGAAGAAACTGGACCATTTCGGTTGCCCCCCCCCCCGCCCCTCTTTGGGGTCGAGTAAGTATATTACTTACTGCCTGAGGCAGCCAGACCAAGGAATGCTGATGAGGCTGCCCAAACAATTTTTAAAAGGCCACAATCCTTCTTCTTTAGGGGCGCTGGACTACTCTCCTTACATTCTGGCCTTGTTCCACATCTTCCTGAAGTGGGAAGGAAGTAAATACCGCAATTTATGGCGTACATTTGCCATCCTGTTGCGATTGCAGTTGCATAGCAGTCAAGGTTCACATCTTGACAATCAGTCCGGAAGAAACTCGACCATTTCGGTTGCCCCGCCCCCCCCCCCCTCTTTGGGGTCGAGTAAGTATATTACTTACTGCCTGAGGCTGCCAGACCAAGGAATGCTGATGAGGCTGCCCAAACAATTTTTAAAAGGCCACAATCCTTCTTCTTTAGGGGCGCTGGACTACTCTCCTTACATTCTGGCCTTGTGCCACATCTTCCTGAAGTGGGAAGGAAGTAAATACCGCAATTTATGGCGTACATTTGCCATCCGGTTGCAATTGCAGTTGCATAGCAGTCAAGGTTCACATCTTGACAATCAGTCCGGAAGAAACTGGACCATTTCGGTTGCCCCCCCCCCCCCCCGCCCCTCTTTGGGGTCGAGTAAGTATATTACTTACTGCCTGAGGCAGCCAGACCAAGGAATGCTGATGAGGCTGCCCAAACAATTTTTAAAAGGCCACAATCCTTCTTCTTTAAGGGCGCTGGACTACTCTCCTTACATTCTGGCCTTGTGCCACATCTTCCTGAAGTGGGAAGGAAGTAAATACCGCAATTTATGGCGTACATTTGCCATCCGGTTGTGATTGCAGTTGCATAGCAGTCGAGGTTCACATCTTGACAATCAGTCCGGAAGAAACTCGACCATTTCGGTTGCCCCGCCCCCCCCCTCTTTGGGGTCGAGTAAGTATATTACTTACTGCCTGAGGCAGCCAGACCAAGGAATGCTGATGAGGCTGCCCAAACAATTTTTAAAGGCCACAATCCTTCTTCTTTAGGGGCGCTGGACTACTCTCCTTACATTCTGGCCTTGTGCCACATCTTCCTGAAGTGGGAAGGAAGTAAATACCGCAATTTATGGCGTACATTTGCCATCCGGTTGCGATTGCAGTTGCATAGCAGTCAAGGTTCACATCTTGACAATCAGTCCGGAAGAAACTGGACCATTTCGGTTGCCCCCCCCCCTCTTTGGGGTCGAGTAAGTATATTACTTACTGCCTGAGGCAGCCAGACCAAGGAATGCTGATGAGGCTGCCCAAACAATTTTTAAAAGGCCACAATCCTTCTTCTTTAGGGGCGCTGGACTACTCTCCTTACATTCTGGCCTTGTGCCACATCTTCCTGAAGTGGGAAGGAAGTAAATACCGCAATTTATGGCGTACATTTGCCATCCTGTTGCGATTGCAGTTGCATAGCAGTCAAGGTTCACATCTTGACAATCAGTCCGGAAGAAACTCGACCATTTCGGTTGCCCCGCCCCCCCCCTCTTTGGGGTCGAGTAAGTATATTACTTACTGCCTGAGGAAGCCAGACCAAGGAATGCTGATGAGGCTGCCCAAACAATTTTTAAAAGGCCACAATCCTTCTTCTTTAGGGGCGCTGGACTACTCTCCTTACATTCTGGCCTTGTGCCACATCTTCCTGAAGTGGGAAGGAAGTAAATACCGCAATTTATGGCGTACATTTGCCATCCTGTTGCGATTGCAGTTGCATAGCAGTCAAGGTTCACATCTTGACAATCAGTCCGGAAGAAACTCGACCATTTCGGTTGCCCCGCACCCCCCCCCCTCTTTGGGGTCGAGTAAGTATATTACTTACTGCCTGAGGCAGCCAGACCAATGGAATGCTGATGAGGCTGCCCAAACAATTTTTAAAAGGCCACAATCCTTCTTCTTTAGGGGCGCTGGACTACTCTCCTTACATTCTGGCCTTGTGCCACATCTTCCTGAAGTGGGAAGGAAGTAAATACCGCAATTTATGGCGTACATTTGCCATCCTGTTGCGATTGCAGTTGCATAGCAGTCAAGGTTCACATCTTGACAATCAGTCCGGAAGAAACTCGACCATTTTGGTTGCCCCGCCCCCCCCCCCTCTTTGGGGTCGAGTAAGTATATTACTTACTGCCTGAGGCAGCCAGACCAAGGAATGCTGATGAGGCTGCCCAAACAATTTTTAAAAGGCCACAATCCTTCTTCTTTAGGGGCGCTGGACTACTCTCTTTACATTCTGGCCTTGTGCCACATCTTCCTGAAGTGGGAAGGAAGTAAATACCGCAATTTATGGCGTACATTTGCCATCCGGTTGCGATTGCAGTTGCATAGCAGTCAAGGTTCACATCTTGACAATCAGTCCGGAAGAAACTGGACCTTTTCGGTTGCCCCCCCCCCCCCGCCCCTCTTTAGGGTCGAGTAAGTATATTACTTACTGCCTGAGGCAGCCAGACCAAGGAATGCTGATGAGGCTGCCCAAACAATTTTTAAAAGGCCACAATCCTTCTTCTTTAGGGGCGCTGGACTACTCTCCTTACATTCTGGCCTTGTGCCACATCTTCCTGAAGTGGGAAGGAAGTAAATACCGCAATTTATGGCGTACATTTGCCATCCTGTTGCGATTGCAGTTGCATAGCAGTCAAGGTTCACATCTTGACAATCAGTCCGGAAGAAACTCGACCATTTCGGTTGCCCCGCCCCCCCCCCTCTTTGGGGTCGAGTAAGTATATTACTTACTGCCTGAGGCAGCCAGACCAAGGAATGCTGATGAGGCTGCCCAAACAATTTTTAAAAGGCCACAATCCTTCTTCTTTAGGGGCGCTGGACTACTCTCCTTACATTCTGGCCTTGTGCCACATTTTCCTGAAGTGGGAAGGAAGTAAATACCGCAATTTATGGCGTACATTTGCCATCCGGTTGCGATTGCAGTTGCATAGCAGTCAAGGTTCACATCTTGACAATCAGTCTGGAAGAAACTCGACCATTTCGGTTGCCCCGCCCCCCCCCCCCCTCTTTGGGGTCGAGTAAGTATATTACTTACTGCCTGAGGCAGCCAGACCAAGGAATGCCGATGAGGCTGCCCAAACAATTTTTAAAAGGCCACAATCCTTCTTCTTTAGGGGCGCTGGACTACTCTCCCTACATCCTGGCCTTGTGCCACATCTTCCTGAAGTGGGAAGGAAGTAAATACCGCAATTTATGGCGTACATTTGCCATCCTGTTGCGATTGCAGTTGCATAGCAGTCAAGGTTCACATCTTGACAATCAGTCCGGAAGAAACCTGACCATTTCGGTTGCCCCGCCCCCCCCCCCCTCTTTGGGGTCGAGTAAGTATATTACTTACTGCCTGAGGCAGCCAGACCAAGGAATGCTGATGAGGCTGCCCAAACAATTTTTAAAAGGCCACAATCCTTCTTCTTTAGGGGCGCTGGACTACTCTCCTTACATTCTGGCCTTGTGCCACATCTTCCTGAAGTGGGAAGGAAGTAAATACCGCAATTTATGGCGTACATTTGCCATCCGGTTGCGATTGCAGTTGCATAGCAGTCAAGGTTCACATCTTGACAATCAGTCCAGAAGAAACTCGACCATTTCGGTTGCCCCGCCCCCCCCCCCTCTTTGGGGTCGAGTAAGTATATTACTTACTGCCTGAGGCAGCCAGACCAAGGAATGCTGATGAAGCTGCCCAAACAATTTTTAAAAGGCCACAATCCTTCTTCTTTAGGGGCGCTGGACTACTCCCCTTACATTCTGGCCTTGTGCCACATCTTCCTGAAGTGGGAAGGAAGTAAATACCGCAATTTATGGCGTACATTTGCCATCCGGTTGCGATTGCAGTTGCATAGCAGTCAAGGTTCACATCTTGACAATCAGTCCAGAAGAAACTCGACCATTTCGGTTGCCCCGCCCCCCCCCCTCTTTGGGGTCGAGTAAGTATATTACTTACTGCCTGAGGCAGCCAGACCAAGGAATGCTGATGAGGCTGCCCAAACAATTTTTAAAAGGCCACAATCCTTCTTCTTTAGGGGCGCTGGACTACTCTCCTTACATTCTGGCCTTGTGCCACATCTTCCTGAAGTGGGAAGGAAGTAAATACCGCAATTTATGGCGTACATTTGCCATCCGGTTACGATTGCAGTTGCATAGCAGTCAAGGTTCACATCTTGACAATCAGTCCGGAAGAAACTCGACCATTTCGGTTGCCTCGTTCCCCCCTCTTTGGGATCGAGTAAGTATATTACTTACTGCCTGAGGCAGCCAGACTAAGGAATGCCGACGAGGCTGGCCAAACAATTTTTAAAAGGCCACAATCCTTCTTCTTTAGGCGCGCAGGACACTCTCCTTACATTCTGGCCTTGTGCCACATCTTCCTGAAGTGGGAAGGAAGTAAATACCGCAATTTATGGCGTACATTTGCCATCCTGTTGCGATTGCAGTTGCATAGCAGTCAAGGTTCACATCTTGACAATCAGTCCGGAAGAAACCTGACCATTTCGGTTGCCCCGCCCCCCCCCCTCTTTGGGGTCGAGTAAGTATATTACTTACTGCCTGAGGCAGCCAGACCAAGGAATGCTGATGAGGCTGCCCAAACAATTTTTAAAAGGCCACAATCCTTCTTCTTTAGGGGCGCTGGACTACTCTCCTTACATTCTGGCCTTGTGCCACATCTTCCTGAAGTGGGAAGGAAGTAAATACCGCAATTTATGGCGTACATTTGCCATCCGGTTGCGATTGCAGTTGCATAGCAGTCAAGGTTCACATCTTGACAATCAGTCCAGAAGAAACTCGACCATTTCGGTTGCCCCGCCCCCACCCCCCTCTTTGGGGTCGAGTAAGTATATTACTTACTGCCTGAGGCAGCCAGACCAAGGAATGCTGATGAGGCTGCCCAAACAATTTTTAAAAGGCCACAATCCTTCTTCTTTAGGGGCGCTGGACTACTCTCCTTACATTCTGGCCTTGTGCCACATCTTCCTGAAGTGGGAAGGAAGTAAATACCGCAATTTATGGCGTACATTTGCCATCCGGTTACGATTGCAGTTGCATAGCAGTCAAGGTTCACATCTTGACAATCAGTCCGGAAGAAACTCGACCATTTCGGTTGCCTCGTTCCCCCCTCTTTGGGATCGAGTAAGTATATTACTTACTGCCTGAGGCAGCCAGACTAAGGAATGCCGACGAGGCAGGCCAAACAATTTTTAAAAGGCCACAATCCTTCTTCTTTAGGCGCGCAGGACACTCTCCCCACATTCTGGCCTTGTGCCACATGTTCCTGAAGTGGGAAGGAAGTAAATACCGCAATTTATGGCGTACATTTGCCATCCGGTTGTGATTGCAGTTGCATAGCAGTCAGGATTCAAATCTTGACAATCAGTCCGGAAGAAACTGGCCCATTTCGGGTTCCTCGCACCCCCCACCCTCTCTTTGGGATCGAGTAAGTATATTACTTACTGCCTGAGGCAGCCAGACCAAGGAATGCTGATGAGGCTGCCCAAACAATTTTTAAAAGGCCACAATCCTTCTTCTTTAGGGGCGCTGGACTACTCTCCTTACATTCTGGCCTTTTGCCACATCTTCCTGAAGTGGGAAGGAAGTAAATACCGCAATTTATGGCGTACATTTGCCATCCTGTTGCGATTGCAGTTGCATAGCAGTCAAGGTTCACATCTTGACAATCAGTCCGGAAGAAACTCGACCATTTCGGTTGCCCCGCCCCCCCCCCTCTTTGGGGTCGAGTAAGTATATTACTTACTGCCTGAGGCAGCCAGACCAAGGAATGCTGATGAGGCTGCCCAAACAATTTTTAAAAGGCCACAATCCTTCTTCTTTAGGGGCGCTGGACTACTCTCCTTACATTCTGGCCTTGTGCCACATCTTCCTGAAGTGGGAAGGAAGTAAATACCGCAATTTATGGCGTACATTTGCCATCCGGTTGCGATTGCAGTTGCATAGCAGTCAAGGTTCACATCTTGACAATCAGTCCTGAAGAAACTCGACCATTTCGGTTGCCCCGCCCCCCCCCCTCTTTTGGGTCGAGTAAGTATATTACTTACTGCCTGAGGCAGCCAGACCAAGGAATGCCGATGAGGCTGCCCAAACAATTTTTAAAAGGCCACAATCCTTCTACTTTAGGGGCGCTGGACTACTCTCCCTACATCCTGGCCTTGTGCCACATCTTCCTGAAGTAGGAAGGAAGTAAATACCACAATTTATGGCGTACATTTGCCATCCTGTTGCGATTGCAGTTGCATAGCAGTCAAGGTTCACATCTTGACAATCAGTCCGGAAGAAACCTGACCATTTCGGTTGCCCCGCCCCCCCCCTCTTTGGGGTCGAGTAAGTATATTACTTACTGCCTGAGGCAGCCAGACCAAGGAATGCTGATGAGGCTGCTCAAACAATTTTTAAAAGGCCACAATCCTTCTTCTTTAGGGGCGCTGGACTACTCTCCTTACATTCTGGCCTTGTGCCACATCTTCCTGAAGTGGGAAGGAAGTAAATACCGCAATTTATGGCGTACATTTGCCATCCGGTTACGATTGCAGTTGCATAGCAGTCAAGGTTCACATCTTGACAATCAGTCCGGAAGAAACTCGACCATTTCGGTTGCCTCGTTCCCCCCTCTTTGGGATCGAGTAAGTATATTACTTACTGCCTGAGGCAGCCAGACTAAGGAATGCCGACGAGGCTGGCCAAACAATTTTTAAAAGGCCACAATCCTTCTTCTTTAGGCGCGCAGGACACTCTCCCCACATTCTGGCCTTGTGCCACATGTTCCTGAAGTGGGAAGGAAGTAAATACCGCAATTTATGGCGTACATTTGCCATCCGGTTGTGATTGCAGTTGCATAGCAGTCAGGATTCAAATCTTGACAATCAGTCCGGAAGAAACTGGCCCATTTCGGGTTCCTCGCACCCCCCACCCTCTCTTTGGGATCGAGTAAGTATATTACTTACTGCCTGAGGCAGCCAGACCAAGGAATGCTGATGAGGCTGCCCAAACAATTTTTAAAAGGCCACAATCCTTCTTCTTTAGGGGCGCTGGACTACTCTCCTTACATTCTGGCCTTGTGCCACATCTTCCTGAAGTGGGAAGGAAGTAAATACCGCAATTTATGGCGTACATTTGCCATCCTGTTGCGATTGCAGTTGCATAGCAGTCAAGGTTCACATCTTGACAATCAGTCCGGAAGAAACTCGACCATTTCGGTTGCCCCGCCCCCCCCCCTCTTTGGGGTCGAGTAAGTATATTACTTACTGCCTGAGGCAGCCAGACCAAGGAATGCTGATGAGGCTGCCCAAACAATTTTTAAAAGGCCACAATCCTTCTTCTTTAGGGGCGCTGGACTACTCTCCTTACATTCTGGCCTTGTGCCACATCTTCCTGAAGTGGGAAGGAAGTAAATACCGCAATTTATGGCGTACATTTGCCATCCGGTTGCGATTGCAGTTGCATAGCAGTCAAGGTTCACATCTTGACAATCAGTCCTGAAGAAACTCGACCATTTCGGTTGCCCCGCCCCCCCCCCCTCTTTTGGGTCGAGTAAGTATATTACTTACTGCCTGAGGCAGCCAGACCAAGGAATGCCGATGAGGCTGCCCAAACAATTTTTAAAAGGCCACAATCCTTCTACTTTAGGGGCGCTGGACTACTCTCCCTACATCCTGGCCTTGTGCCACATCTTCCTGAAGTAGGAAGGAAGTAAATACCACAATTTATGGCGTACATTTGCCATCCTGTTGCGATTGCAGTTGCATAGCAGTCAAGGTTCACATCTTGACAATCAGTCCGGAAGAAACCTGACCATTTCGGTTGCCCCGCCCCCCCCCTCTTTGGGGTCGAGTAAGTATATTACTTACTGCCTGAGGCAGCCAGACCAAGGAATGCTGATGAGGCTGCCCAAACAATTTTTAAAAGGCCACAATCCTTCTTCTTTAGGGGCGCTGGACTACTCTCCTTACATTCTGGCCTTGTGCCACATCTTCCTGAAGTGGGAAGGAAGTAAATACCGCAATTTATGGCGTACATTTGCCATCCGGTTACGATTGCAGTTGCATAGCAGTCAAGGTTCACATCTTGACAATCAGTCCGGAAGAAACTCGACCATTTCGGTTGCCTCGTTCCCCCCTCTTTGGGATCGAGTAAGTATATTACTTACTGTCTGAGGCAGCCAGACTAAGGAATGCCGACGAGGCTGGCCAAACAATTTTTAAAAGGCCACAATCCTTCTTCTTTAGGCGCGCAGGACACTCTCCCCACATTCTGGCCTTGTGCCACATGTTCCTGAAGTGGGAAGGAAGTAAATACCGCAATTTATGGCATACATTTGCCATCCGGTTGTGATTGCAGTTGCATAGCAGTCAGGATTCAAATCTTGACAATCAGTCCGGAAGAAACTGGCCCATTTCGGGTTCCTCGCACCCCCCACCCTCTCTTTGGGATCGAGTAAGTATATTACTTACTGCCTGAGGCAGCCAGACCAAGGAATGCTGATGAGGCTGCCCAAACAATTTTTAAAAGGCCACAATCCTTCTTCTTTAGGGGCGCTGGACTACTCTCCTTACATTCTGGCCTTGTGCCACATCTTCCTGAAGTGGGAAGGAAGTAAATACCGCAATTTATGCCGTACATTTGCCATCCTGTTGCGATTGCAGTTGCATAGCAGTCAAGGTTCACATCTTGACAATCAGTCCGGAAGAAACTCGACCATTTCGGTTGCCCCGCCCCCCCCCCTCTTTGGGGTCGAGTAAGTATATTACTTACTGCCTGAGGCAGCCAGACCAAGGAATGCTGATGAGGCTGCCCAAACAATTTTTAAAAGGCCACAATCCTTCTTCTTTAGGGGCGCTGGACTACTCTCCTTACATTCTGGCCTTGTGCCACATCTTCCTGAAGTGGGAAGGAAGTAAATACCGCAATTTATGGCGTACATTTGCCATCCGGTTGCGATTGCAGTTGCATAGCAGTCAAGGTTCACATCTTGACAATCAGTCCTGAAGAAACTCGACCATTTCGGTTGCCCCGCCCCCCCCCCCCCTCTTTGGGGTCGAGTAAGTATATTACTTACTGCCTGAGGCAGCCAGACCAAGGAATGCCGATGAGGCTGCCCAAACAATTTTTAAAAGGCCACAATCCTTCTACTTTAGGGGCGCTGGACTACTCTCCCTACATCCTGGCCTTGTGCCACATCTTCCTGAAGTGGGAAGGAAGTAAATACCACAATTTATGGCGTACATTTGCCATCCTGTTGCGATTGCAGTTGCATAGCAGTCAAGGTTCACATCTTGACAATCAGTCCGGAAGAAACCTGACCATTTCGGTTGCCCCGCCCCCCCCCTCTTTGGGGTCGAGTAAGTATATTACTTACTGCCTGAGGCAGCCAGACCAAGGAATGCTGATGAGGCTGCCCAAACAATTTTTAAAAGGCCACAATCCTTCTTCTTTAGGGGCGCTGGACTACTCTCCTTACATTCTGGCCTTGTGCCACATCTTCCTGAAGTGGGAAGGAAGTAAATACCGCAATTTATGGCGTACATTTGCCATCCGGTTACGATTGCAGTTGCATAGCAGTCAAGGTTCACATCTTGACAATCAGTCCGGAAGAAACTCGACCATTTCGGTTGCCTCGTTCCCCCCTCTTTGGGATCGAGTAAGTATATTACTTACTGCCTGAGGCAGCCAGACTAAGGAATGCCGACGAGGCTGGCCAAACAATTTTTAAAAGGCCACAATCCTTCTTCTTTAGGCGCGCAGGACACTCTCCCCACATTCTGGCCTTGTGCCACATGTTCCTGAAGTGGGAAGGAAGTAAATACGCAATTTATGGCGTACATTTGCCATCCGGTTGTGATTGCAGTTGCATAGCAGTCAGGATTCAAATCTTGACAATCAGTCCGGAAGAAACTGGCCCATTTCGGGTTCCTCGCACCCCCCACCCTCTCTTTGGGATCGAGTAAGTATATTACTTACGTCCTGCGGCGGCCAGACCAAGGAATGCTGATGAGGCTGCCCAACCTATTTTTAATAGGCCACAATCCTTCTTCTTTAGGGGCGCTGGACTACTCTCCCCACATTCTGGCCCTGTGCCACATCTTCCTGAAGTGGGAAGGAAGTAAATACTGCAATTTATGGCGTACATTTGCTATCTGGTTGCGATTGCAGTTGCATAGCAGTCGAGGTTCAAATCTTGACAATCAGTCCGGAAGAAACTGGACCATTTCGGTTGCCTCGCCCCCCCCCCTCTTTGAGGTCGAGTAAGTATATTACTTACTTTCTGAGGCAGCCAGACCAAGGAATGCCGATGAGGCTGGCCAAACAATATTTAAAAGGCCACAATCCTTCTTCTTTAGGGGCGCTGGACTACTCTCCCTACATACTGGCCTTGTGCCACATCTTCCTGAAGTGGGAAGGAAGTAAATACCGCAATTTATGGCGTACATTTGCCAATCGAGTGCGATTGCAGTTGCATAGCAGTCGAGGTGCAAATCTTGACAATTAGTCCGGAAGAAACTGGACCATTTCGGTTGTTTGGGACTATTAAAATAATTTCCTACGCTATTGATAATGTTTATCTATTTATTTAATTTTGTTATCATTGCTTATGTTTGAGTTCATGTTTTGAAACATGACGTAAATCATTAAGCTATAATTATTTAGTTAAGGTAATGTTTTAAGATGCATTTATAAGAAAGTGCAAATAGTTCAGATGACGATCTCAAGATTTCTGTTTCGTTTTCCGGTCATGGAGTACAATTTATTTGTTGAGGATGTATTATTTACTATTAAAGTAATATTTTCTATTTTTAAATGAAGTTAAGATATTCGTTGAAAAAGATTCTGACTGACTGACAGACACAACTAAATAAACGTTCCCATTATATATATAGTGGTTGATGCACCAGCCCAGATGTGGTAACAATACCCCATGCATTAGTAAATGGTAGCTTTGTAGAGATATTGGATATTGGCAGGTGTGAGGAGTTTTCTAGCTCGGTAGAGGGGATCCCATCCTCTTTGTGTCAGACTTGGCTCATTCTACATTTTTAGGCAATTACATGTAAACAGCCTAAAAATTGGCACTAAAATATAATACAAAACAAAATCAAGCAACAATATTTTAGACTTTAAATTGGGGATTACTTCTCATATAAATTTAGCGTAAAATAATCACAGACTTCCGGGTTAATGGTAATGATCACCCACTTCCAGCCAAGGTAGCGTTTTTAAAGACATAATATTTTTTTGGGGAGATAAGTACATACCCACTCATTGATCCAGGTTTGACCTATGAAACATAAAAATTAATGAACCGTAGAAGATTGCACACTCATATACAGGAGCCTGCAAATTGAATCGATGGGACAAAGCATACCATTTGGGGGAGGAGGACAGTTTTATCTGGTGGAACGTTGTGGTTCCATAAGAAAAACACTAAAAAATAAGTAATTATTTTATTTATAACATGTTTGATGTATTTTTTCAGCAGAAAAAAGAATTAGTTATCTCTAACTAAACACAAAATTGATCTCTAAGAAATTAAGAAAATCGCCAAAACATTTAAAAAATATGTACATGTCTTTTAAAATGCTATCTGATCAAAACCTTGGTGATTATTTTACGTTAAATTTATATACGAAAGTGATCCCAACTCTAAAAGTTAAAAATGTTTTGTTTTTTTTGATTTTTGTTTTCTTTCTTTTCACCGCAAACTTTTTCAGACTGCTTATATGCATGTAATCGACTAAAAATATAGAAATCTAATTTTCTTGAGGGGGGAGTTACATAAGGTGCAGGGCTCTGTTATATCCACATATTTTGACCCATAAAGCATAAAAAAGGGAGCAGGGGACTTGTTGGCACATGTTCTCCTACGCATAAAGAAAGGGGGTACAGGCGGGCGACGTTTGTCAAAAGGGTTCAACAGGAAGTTCGACAGACATGCTTTCATAATTCAGCCCACGCATTTGCGGGGCGGAGGATTCAACCAATCAAATGAGAGAATGCTGTTGCTATGCAGAGGAGAGCCCAGGAGAGCAGGAAAATCGAAGCGAGAAGAAACACGAGGAGAAGGTCGTCTAGCGGCATTAAGAGCGGACGTCTAGGAGATTGGCAGCTTACCCCGCTGTCATATCGGACAATTTATCCCCGCACACAAAATCAAAAATAGGAAAAGTGGAATTCGAAAATTAACGGGTAAGAAATACAGTGACGTTTAATACTGCTCTCTACCGGACACCAAAAGAAAAAAACCTGGTCCAACAAAATTGACTACGACAGACAAGTCAATCATATTACCTCTCCGAAGTCGAGATTACGTATATCTCGGGACCCTAAAAACAGCTCGTTAAAAACGGACCACAGAATCTAAAATTCTGTTAAAATATTCTTCCTTCCGTCATCAAACCAAAAAGGTATGTTTTTACGACATAAGGACAAAAAACAAACAAAAAAAAACATATTAATTCGTACTAAAATCGAACTTTCATATTGTTATATATTGTCGTGTTAAATGATCTCATTCAATCGTTCCTCGCGATTTTAACACATTTACATTCATATCTCGATTTCCCGTGGGAGGAGAAGGACTTCTCATTTGTTTTCCTCGAATTACGTAAGGAAAAAGACGTTCCTATTTTCATTTTCCATAAAGCCTTCTTAATTACTATATTTGGACTTTTAATTCTTATCCTGACTGATCAACTTCTCGGAATAACTAAAACCAGCCTCTTATAAAGAACTCAGTTTGTGTGGAAAGATATATGATTATAATTTGTGATATGATGTGTTAGTCATTTTTATGGAGTACGGGTTGTTTTCCTTTCATTGGGTTTTCAACCTTTTCACATTTTTACATTCGTGACTGAATTATGTATATGGAACGTTCAGTGTCCACAATTATAACAGCTCCAATGATACCTAACAATTATTGAAATTCCTGCCCTTGGGTAAAAGAGAAGAAATGTTTCTCGACTGGGGCAATATTTATAGGTTAATTCATATCTCAGTCACGTAAGTTATTTAGAATGAAATGGATTATTTTTATTTTTTTTAAACTAAAATATTATGAACTTGACTCATTTCTGAATGTTTTATAAACATCTTGGGAGAAGGGAATTTTGGGGAGAACTTCTGGCTTCCGGTGAAAAAATGCAACAATTTTTTTTTATTCATATTAATTTGAGACTTTTCTTATTCCTCGGAAGGACACTGCCTATGTGGATCTTGGCGAATTTGTTACCAGAACTGCCTTTCTGCTAGAAGAGCTGGGAAGCTCCTATTCTTGTGACTTCTCAGTGGATGAGTAGGGTGGGGCTCGCCTTATGGCGAAGATCCTGTTCCGAAAGTTCGCTGAAGAACTTAAAGGGGAGATTGTTGAACTGACAGGAAAACGATCACCATCATTGTTGTGCATTTTTGAATTTACAGGGGAAGCTATCAAAAGACTGCTGGTCAAGGGTATCACATCTACCAGTATAACAATTTACGCTGGCCGAAATTCAACCGAGGGATCTGCACGGAGGGCTCGGACTACCTCTTCCTTTCGCATAAACACCAAACCCCAGACCTTTTCTGGATATTCTTGCAGCTTGCCCCCCCCATTCTATTTGTGACGGCCATTAGTTAGAGCTTATAACCAATAAACTGTCTATCATCTGTGTTGTGCTATGCCGAGTTGAACTCGATAGACTGGAGTATCCACTCCAGTGCAAGTGCTGCCAGGGCAAGAAAAAAAAAGGAATGCAGATACTGCCCGGTTAACAGTATTTCCCTCTATTTCCCAGTGATTACACAAGCGAGGCATATGGAATGATATCAATTTGGTCCTTGGACGGCCATGAACCTACACCTAAAGGTGTAGGTATTTTTGAACCAACTTGGTAAATTCAATGCCGGAGAAAATTACTGAAAATAGGTCGAGAATATTTGAACTCTGCACACGCTTCCACCTGTGTGTTGGCAATTCATTCTTTGACATAAAGCCATAGCACAAAGTCTCTTGAACAGATGCATCACGGAAGGAACACTACTCTGACCTTTACGCAAGGACGAGTGAAGTTTCTGAGTCTGCACTGGCTGCGATGGAACAACTCAGTGTGATGCATGAGCTCGATGAAATGCCAATCATCTCTGAGCTAAACAAAGCTATAGCCCAGATTGCCCCTGGCAAAGCTCTAGATAATGACGAGATTCCCCCTGATCTTGTCAAACAGTGTAAGACAGTTCTCCTGAAACCCATATATGATGTTCTTTGTTGTTGCTGGGCAGAGGATGAAATACCACAGGATATAAGAGACACCAAAATATTTACTCTCTATAAGAACAAAGATGATCGGAGTGACTGCAACAATTACAGAGGCATATCTCTCCTAAGTATTGTGGGCAAGGTTTATGCAAGGGTACTACTTGTAAGGTTACAGGCGCTTGCTGAACGTGTTTATCCTGAGTCTCAGTGTGGCTTAAGTGCAGGGAGATCAACAGTAGACATGATCTTTTCATTGAGACAACTTCAAAAGAAATGCAGGGAACAAAATATGCCATTGCAGATTGCTATTGTGGATCTCAGAAAAGCATTTGATACTGTCAGACGGGAAGGGCTGTACTTGGCACTTACTATAATTGGCTGTCCTCCAAAGCTCTTGAGTCTCGTAAGATCATTCCAGCAGAATATGAAAGGGACAGTACAATTTGATGGAAATCTATTTGAACCATTTGACATTTGCAATGGAGTGAAACAAGGCTGTGTTCTAACCCCAACCCTCTTTGGGATCTTTTTCTCAATGCTTCTGAAGCATGCTTTTGATGATGCAAATGAAGTTCTCCTTCTTAGGACAAAATCTGATGGGTGTTTCTTTAACCTTTCCAGACTCAGAGCAAAAACTAAGGTAAGACAAGCCATGATAAGGGGCATGCTTTATGCTGATGATGCAGGCATTGCTAATCACACTGAGGAGGAGCTTCAATTTCTTATGAACCGTCTCTCTGTTGCCTGTAAGGATTTCATCCTGATCATAATACTGTCTCAGGGCTCGACTGACAAGCCCTCTATCAGAATTGACAACTATGAGCTAGGTGTTGTTGACGATTTCCCATATCTTGGCTCAAACATCTCAGAATCTCTCTCATTGGATACAGAAATCAACAAAAGGATTGGTAAAGCAGCAGACATCTTGTCTAAGCTAAATGGTCGAGTTTGAGAAAACTCCTTACTTACTGTTTGGCAGTGAGACATGGACACCCTATGCTAAACAAGATGAAAAATCGCAGATATTCCATCTGAGAAGTCTGCGTTTTATCCTTGGTATCAGATGGGAACATAAAAAGACAAATGTTGAAGTGCTTGAAATAGCTGGTCTGAAATCCATGTACACACTGCTGAGGCAACGCCGACTGAGATGGTTTGGTCACGTTCACAGGATGGTTGATGGCAGAATTCCCAAAGATCTCCTTTATGGAGAGTTAAAAGAAGGAGAGAGAGAGACCATGGTCACCCCATTCTAAGATACAAGGATGTCTGCAAGAGAGAAATGAAGGCCCTTGATATCGATCCGTCATCTTGGGAAAGTCTTGTCTCTGACAGAGATGTATGGAAAAAAACCCTCAAACGACAGCTTGACACCAGGGAAGCAAAATGGAAGACGAAAGCCGCTGAAAAGCGTGCAAGGAGGAAAGAATGGGCAAAAGCAAGTGAGCTTGCTTATCCACCCTTCTACTTCATCTGTGACAACTGTAGCAGAGACTGCAGGGTCCGCATAGGCCTTCTCAGCCACAGCAAGAAATGCCTATGGTAAGTCAGTATGTTCCTTGGGGAATTGGCATCACTGACAAGATTTTGTGAATTCTGAAACTAGCCGGCTGGATCTGCAAGTGTCATTCATGGTCGGGCACGACCGACGAAGGCCTACTACTACTAGACAGTTTAAAGGCATCAAGACGCTTTTCCTTCCTCCTGCAAAATTGTGGGCCTGGTTATGCACAATGGGTTTATTAAAAAATAAAAATCAACCCATGCCAAAATGTCCATATCACATAAAAGGGTGTTAAGGACATACGCGTTAAATCGTGCGTTCAATTTCGCTTTCCATTTACCATTTCTATAAATAAAACGGAGTTGTGTCCCCCAAATTTTTGTCATGTACTGCATAACCGCCGAGAAATCCTCCTCGACTGAGGTAAGAAAAAACTTTTTGTTCTCAATGCAGAATGTCCCTTTCTGGGGAGCTGGATTTTCCTCACTTATAAATCTACTTTTTCTATAACATTGCCCTCGTGGGGAAGCAAGTAAATAGGGACTTATCATACCATTCTATTTTTAGTTCAATGCAACAAATATTAAGAAAGGGGAATAACCCACTTGCGCACTTCATCCACTTTCATCTTAAAAGATGACATTTCCTATTTCTACTTTTTAGATTTTGGGGATGATTTTTACCGTAATTTTCATGACCCCAAGACAATTGCTAAGTATGAGTCGTAACCTCAAAGGTTGGGAAATCTGCGTTAAAAGGTCTTAAAATTATCACACAAATGTTAAACTCTTTCTACTTTTGTATAATTAAGGTGCTTGTGAACTGTAGGTCAAAATTTTTTTTTTTATCTTTAATTTGAGAAAGTCAAATAAGGGGGAGAGAACTCTAGTTTCAAGTTTCAACTACGATGTATCTTAAAATGGATTTTACTATTGTAATTATTCTAAAATAAAGTTTTAAAAAATGTATACGCATTCGGTACCAATGAAAAATAAAATGATTTTGAAAAATAAAATGATTTATTAAAATAAATTATCATAGAAGAAGGAAAAAATAGAAAAAATATGAAACACGGGAAATAAAGTTTGTGAAATAAATGACAGTTTTACACTTGGTAAAATTTGTCAATTTGTTTGAAAACAGTTCCTTTTACGTATACATGTTTTAAAACTTTATTTTAGAATAATTACAATCCATTTTAAGATACATCGTGGGTGAAACTTGAAACTAGAGTTCTCTCCCCATTACTTGACTTTCCTCAAATTAAACAAGAGCGCCCGAATATTAAATTTGGTAAGATTGATCCTTTCTGTCGATTTTCGTATTAAAAAAAAAAGTTTGGTGCTTGTGGACTGTAGGTCCGAAAACAAAAATGTTATTTTCATGAATTTGGATACCCTCAGAGAAATATATTCGATTAAAAATTTTATCGTCGTTTTTTTACTCATTTTTTGTTTGTTTTGGTGTTCACGTTTTGCTCAAGTAAACGATAATTACGCAAGAGTTATTTCCCTTTGACAAACAGAACGTTTTTATCGAAAGGTTGGAAATTTATTCGTAAATAAATTGACTATTAGTAGCCAAACATTCTCTTTGCACAATTTATATATCTGATGGAAAGCCATGTAAATATGAAATAGCTTTTCTGTCCTAGGCTAAATTTAAATACTTTAAAAACATTTCTTATTCAGTTTTTTTCTTCATTTCTTTCTGTTCCTTTTCTGTATGAAAATGTTTGTGTTGTATAGAGCAGCATCTTAAATAAATAAATAAAAACCTAGCAGTTATCTCCCCTTGTCTCTTCTTCCATTCAATACCTATTTACTTGCCTCCCCACGAGGGCAGAGTTAGACATATGGTTGTTTTTTTTTAATGTTGGTAAAACCCAGCTCCCCAAAAAGGGGCATTTTGAGGCAATTTTTATTTTTGCCCGAATTCAGTCTAGAAGGATTTCTCCTTCACTGACTGAGCATAGAAAGGATAAAGTGTAGTATCAGAACAGATACTACACTTTGCTCCTGTAGAATAACTGTTGTAAATATAAAATTGTTTCTGTCTTAGACTGACATTAAATAACATTTTTCTATTCCTTATTCAATTTCCATATTCAAAAAGCGCCAATCTGCGTATAACATCGACCGGACTCTACTTACCCTAACGTCTTCTAGAACTTGACATGCTCTTCTGCCTTTACCGTGATTCGACCCCTCGGGGTGAATACTATCAAAATGAGAAAGAAGAAGGAAAAAAACTATAAGACAGTAAAAAATAAATAAATAAATTAAAAAAATTAAATAAATGATTTTTGCATTTAAATTGCACAATGTGTTGATGTTCAAAAATATTTCGTTTTTCTATTCATTTTATTTTAAATTCTTTCTGATCCTTTTCTGTATGAAAATGTTTGTATTGTGGAGAGTGGCATCTTCACAGTTGTTTCGATTTACATATGTTCCCAGGAAGGAAGCGGAAAAGTTTGACCCCCGCCCCAGTAAATCCTTCCTTTCTTTTGTAAATATTCAAAGTATGTCGTTATATGACAGCTTCACACTTTTTACACAGACACTTGCATTTTTATGCTTTTAAACTATATTGGTTGGGTAGTAGAAGGCAAACACGGCAGTCCTTCAGAGGATGATCCTCCTCTCCACATTCACACATGGTTCGATCGATTTTGTAGTTTCATCTAACCATAAAAGCTTTTGATTGCCTTATTCCTGTTCTCAAGCAGTTGAGTGTCTTCTGTTGGACCCATGTCACTTCGTAGTCAGGAGGAAGGGATTCGCAAGGGGTGATCCCCATGTCAATAAGAGGGTGTCATTATCTAGCTTTCTGGTCTATAGTTGCAGTCTAGTTTCTTTTTTCTATGTCGTTAGAGGCGGAAGTTGGCTGAAGAACCTTCTCCTTGACTTCAGTTCTTGGACTGAAAGTTCACATGCATGAAGGAGATGGCATTGATCACTGTATCCTTTGTGATCTCTACTTGGGCGGACTTTCCATCTTAGAACTCCAGGAGCAATGCTAGCAAAGAGGTACAGGTTTTTCAGGTTGATAGTCTGAACACAACCAGTGATGCGTCAAGTATTGTTGTTATTGACATGGGTTGATATGTCTGAAACAGGACACATGTGCCCCACAGAGGAATAGCACAGGGCCAAGGCAATGCATCTTAGTGTGTGTGCTGTGGCTTCCTATTTGGAGTTGGTTGGTCAGTTTCTGTAGAATGTTGTTCTGTCAAGGTAGACAGAGTTGTTGCAGTGGCCTTTCAGGCCATGTGATGTTAAAAGGTTGATTGGATTCCTGAGTTTGTATGCAAATGGTATCTTTCATAGTGGAAGTTTACCTCATCTACTGCTTCAAACGTATTCTCTTGGGATTTTACACAGAGGCCGTGATGAGCCTGGATCAAGTGGTAGAAATAGTCTTGACTTACTTTGAGTTTGCTTTTGCCTCGTGTGTAGAACCGAGATGCGAGAAAGAATAAGTAGTAAAGGGCAGATGGAGAAAAAATAAAACGGACCCATGTGACTACCTATGCAATGGATAGGTTCAAAACATGCGACCAATTCGTAGTGAAGCATCTTCGCCTGGAGGAAACTGCAGACAAATGTTTGACATCACTTGGCTCGGCTGGTTGGAGAACCACTACCCTATCGATGGTTGGTGTGTCCATTAATGTCAGGGTTGTTATAACATGTAAGGCAGCTTCTCCGAGCTTAATCCTAAATGGACATAATGAATATCAATATAATGAGCAGCTTCTGGCCCAGGCGAAGGCCATCATGACAGATGATGAAGGGTGCCAGGTATCAGCCACCACATCCACACAACAACCGCGTTTAGATGCAGAAGTTCCTATCTGCTATAAGTGCTCTGAACCGTATGGCGAGGAATTTGTACGCCAGGAAGTCTAGAGAGGTCAGACAGTAGAGTGCAGAGGTTCGGCCTTGATGAACCATGCTTTTGATGCAAAGGAATGTGGCATATTTTTGAGTACAAGGGAAACATGCAAGTGGAGAAGACGTCAGTGCTAGCGTTCTTCTCGAGAAAGTGAAAAAACGGAAATTGCTTACTGCAAAAGTATTCATAGACAGATGAGAATTCACAGCTCTGATGGATTCTGAATGCTCACAGACATGGGTCAGCAAGGTTGGTTGTTTCTGCTGGAGAAAGAAGTAGGTGGGCATATTGAGTGAAATACCATGGGTAAAGCAAAATCAAGTAGGGCGTCAAGCAGGTTCAGCCTGTGACTGTTGAGGCCGGATGATTGCTGAGATTTGATTTTCTTTTGGGATTAATGTGAACAAGGAGCTCGGGCGCATGCATCTGACTGAATTGGGTGAAGCACACTTTGAAAACCTGAACAGGTGCTAATGAGGTCAGGAATGCCCTTCTCTGTTGCATGCTGATTTAAACAATGGCCAGAGTATGCAAATTAGATCCTGTCGGAGGAGACTGCTGCATGAATGACAATGAAATGAAGGTCTGTGTGGATGCAATTTCCGTGGCCTTGGAAGTGCCATTAGACGTCAATGGAAACATTTTATCATTGCTTTATGTATAAAGTTGACAATTTTGTCAGTTATTTGACACATCTTTAAGCATTAGATTATCCATGTTGGATTGTGTTGTATGCTTTCTTGTAGTCGACCATGGCTATCTTCCTTGTTCGGCTGTTTTGCTTCCTCTTGTTGCTTTCCACCATGCTTTCTGTTCCCAGGGAATAGCCCATGATTATAGAGCTTTTCACTCAGTTGTGCCATTAAATTTTCCACATGGTTGGCAGGCAGGTTATTAGTTTGTAGTTTCTTAGAATCGTTCCCTTATCACTGTCTGTTTCGCATATATATCTCCTTAGGTTTTGTGCTAGTCTTTCATGTTGGGTCGTGAATTTCTGAAACCAGAATCCATGTATTCTGTCGTGATCAGGTGCTTTCCAGTTTGCAATTTTCTTAAGATTATCTTGAAGGTTTCTTCATTAATTTTGGTTTCTGTTTCTTCAATTTCCTGAATGTATTTCTCGTTTTTCGGCCAATCGGAATTCCTGCTGTGATCTTGTCGTTTTTTCCATATATTGCTCCAGAAGTGTTTTGTTTCTGTTAAGTCCAGTTGTTCTGTTTTTCCCCTTCTGTTTATGTTTTAGAAAACTGTCTTTCATCATTTGCAAAGTTTCTGTTTTGTTTGTACTGTTGGGATTTGTGTCTGTAATTTCTCAATCTTTCTTTCATTGCAGTATACTTTGCTTTGATTCTTCATGTTTCTGGCCACCTTTCTTCTTTGTCAACTGTATTTTTGATCTTCCATCGTTTTCTGATCTGTTTAGCTTTATTCACAGTTTCAGCTTTCTTTTTAGTTTATCAATTTGTGATTACTTATATTACTTATATTACTAGAGTATTTACTCTAGTAATATTAAGAGTTAGTAAGACTCTAGCAATAAGGAATTCTCACACGAGTCATTATCAGTGATCTGATGACAGGTTTTCTCAGATTTCCAGTACACGCTGGTTCTTTTGATAACTGTTGCAGATCACTTTGCAGACTCAAAAGAGCTGTTTAAGATTGATTTCTTGTTGATAACAGCTGTTGCTTTTCCTAGGATTCAAATACTCTCTGTGCCCTTCCAGTGGAGGTCGGGATGGTTCTCTCCATCCTTAGTCTTTTCATCCTCTTTGATTCTTCACGACCATTTTTTATGGCACCATCAAATACTGTTATCATCACGTGTGTGTATGTGTTTTATTTTATTGTGAGGATATTAGATTATGTGATTTTTCTTATCTACTCTGGTAGTTTCGATTTCCTTAGTTTCGTGTAATGTTCCTTCTGTGTTTGTAGTTGTGTTTACAAAGTGTTATTCTATTTCAGTTTTGTCTGTGATTGGTCAGCATTATATATGAGTTGGATTTCGCACCCTTTTCCCTTAATATTTCAGCTATTTTCATCAATACTGTGCTTTCAAATCCGTTTGACTCCAATTTCTCCTTGTCTTACATAACTTAGGTCTGATAGATGATATATAAGTCTATGTGATAGAGGTGGTTGTAGTATAGCCAATATAAGATGCTTTGAGTTTATTTTTATTGTCGTGCACTCAACCTCCATTTACGATCCAGAACTCCTAATAAAACCGAATGTTTGATCTCTGAACAGCTTCGCTCGTATGGCAGAAATCAACACAATTTCATTCTTTGTGCCCACATTGTGATTCCATCGACCTCTCAGATCTTATGAAAGCGTTTTTTATCAGCAGCCGCCGCCCCAACAGTATATAAAGACTGCGTTTTTTACAGTTCAGGTACACACGAGGCCCTACTCCCAGCTTACATGTTTCAACTAACAACCTTTGCCACCAGCATATCTGCCAGTTAATTCAGCGTCATTTCACCATGTCGATAACGACTATCATTTAGACCTCGCTTACAATGCCAGCAATAACGATTTACTCGTTTGTCTGCCTGTACATCATCATCGTAGGGTGGCACTTTTACCCCCAGCCCAACGCCGCCCACCGACGCCCAACGGCGCCCAGCCCCCGGCGCCAGCATTTTGGCTCACGTGACTCAATCGTAGTCACTTATGAACAGAATAGTATTCCGTATTAACAATTAGCATGTATCTCCCCCCCAATACGTTGTTTTTGTTTATTAATTATTTACCTTACGAAATAGAATGAAGATTGATGGATTTTTGCCAACCGCCGCCCACCGACGCCTAACGCCGCCCAGCCCCCGGCGTCAGCATTTTGGCTTACGTGACTCAATCGTAGTCACTTATGAACAGAATATTCTTCATTATTAACACTTAGCATATATCCCCCTCCCCCAATACATTTTTTTTGTTTATTAATTATTTACTTTACGAAATAGAATGAAGACTGATAGATTTTCCGCAAACCGCCGCCCAACCTCCGCATATATATATATATATATATATATATATATATATATAATGGTAAAAATCTAGAATACTGGCCGGCCAATGACCGGGTAACCTGGCTGGGCAGTGACAAAGTGTGCCAGCAATAAAATAAAAATTGTCCTGGGCCGATTTAATACAACCAAAGAGATGCTATATGGCCACTTAGCAAATAGGTGTCAACACAAATTTGAACATTGCAAAAGATTTGATAAACATAAGTGAACTCCAGAATGTCATGTTACCGGGTCATAAAGTCTTTGAAATTAATGGAATCATTTACACACACACACACACACACACACACACACATACATATATATATATATATATATATATATATATATATATATATATATATATATATATATATATATATATATATATATGTATATATATATATATATATATGGTGGCTGTCTGAGAGGCTTGGGTGTGGATCTTCAAGCCTGCCAGACTTTTACAGACCATACCACACACACAAACACATACATACACATATATATATACGCACATACACGTGTACATATATATATATACATACACGTGTGTATATGTATATACATACACATGTGTATATACATACACATGTATATATATAGAAATACATACACATGTGTATATACATACACATATGTATATATATAGAAATACATACACATGTGTATATACATATATACATACATACATACACATGTGTAAAGATATACATACACACATGTGTATATATACATATATATATACATATATATGCATGTGTATATACATATATATACATAAACATACATATGCATGTGTATATACATAATCATACACACACATATATGTGTACATAATCATACACACACACGCATATATATACATATACATAATCATACACACACACATATATATATACATATGTATATGTACAATATATATGTATGTATTAACATATACCTATACATGTGTATATACATACACATATGTCTTTATATATATATTAATACATACACAGGTCTATATACACACATGCACATATATATGCATATACACATACATACAAATTAATCCTAAAATTGCAATGTATTATGCCAAATTTATTGGATTTGAAGTAATGGTACTTATATTTAAGTTAGTTATATCAAATAAAACTAAAAATGGCACTGAACAAAAAAAAACAAAAAAAACAATGACTACAAAAAGAAAAAGAAAAGCAAGAATTTTCTTCAATAAATGTTCTATGAATATACTGAAATGGCAAAACAAAACCTTTTCGGTGAAATTACGTACTTAAAGAAAGCGTTAGCGTTAGCGGATTTCTGGAGATTTTGTTTCCGATTTAGTGGGTTTGGAAAATCGCTAGTGGGTTTATGAAAAGTGGGTCATTGGCCGGACGGTATTGTAGATTTTTACCATGTATATATATATATATATATATATATATATATATATATATATATATATATATATATATATATATATATATATATATATGCGGGGGTTGGGCGGCGGTTTGCGGAAAATCTATCAATCTTCATTCTATTTCGTAAGGTAAATAATTAATAAACAAAAAAAATGTATTGGGGGGATACATGCTAATTGTTAATACGGAATACTATTCTGTTCATAAGTGACTACGATTGAGTCACGTGAGCCAAAATGCTGGCGCCGGGTGCTGGGCGTCGGTGGGCGGCGGTTGGCAAAAATCCATCAATCTTCATTCTATTTCGTAAGGTAAATAATTAATAAACAAAAACAATGTATTGGGGGGGGGATATATGCTAAGTGTTAATAACGAAGAATATTCTGTTCATAAGTGACTACGATTGAGTCACGTGAGCCAAAATGCTGGCGCCGGGGGCTGGGCGGCGTCGGGCGTCGGTGGGCGGCGTTAGGCTGGAGGTAAAAGTGCTGCCGATCATCGTATACAGCTTGTCTTCTGTCAACTGTAACCACTACAGGGATCACCAAAACAAGACCAGCAATGTAAATCATCATCATCATCATCATCATCATCATCATCATCATCATCATCATCATCATCATCATCATCATCATCATCATCATCATCATCATCATCATCATCATCATCATCATCATCATCATCATCATCATCATCATCATCATCATCATCATCATCATCATCATCATCATCATCATCATCCGCCTCCGCCTCCGCCTCCGCCTCCGCCCGCTACATTTCTATAAAAATACTATTTCCAAGTGGTTAAGTGCTCTCGTAAGTATATTACTGTAATTTTTAGGGACGGATATTTCTCTAGAATTTCGTCATCGCCGTCTAACTTTTGTTTTAACACTTTGATCGGGAGGTGTGCGTCGTAGAAAACTAAACTTTCCATACAAAATAAATGAACGAAATAAAAAATAAAAAGAGAAATTAAGTGAACATTTTTTAATTATTACTATAAAAAAAGCAGAACAATTTAACAATGTTCAACGTATTTCAATACGTTGAACATTGAAAACAATGAACAATAAAATGTAAAACTAAATTAATTTCAATTTATTTTTTCAAATTTAGTTTTGTATAATTCGAAAATTTGGTGCAGCACATGTATATGACTCCGATCACTAAGATTTTTAATATTGATTAAAATAAATTGTAATATTATCGATTAAAAATCAATTTATCAGATTAAAGAAAATCTGTTTGCTCCGTAAATAAGTTCCTTACTTGATTTTTCCATTCACTTTTTACAAATGCTTTTCCAAATTAATATTTGGAAAAGCATTTGTAAAAAGTGAGCATTGTTTTTTTTAAATACTTTTAGGATTGCGTCGATACAAAATGAAATCTGAAGATTTATTTGCAAAAAAATGAACAACAAGACGTTTGTGATATCAATAAATATCAACGCGGGTAGGGAGTATCATTTTGCGCTAAATTGACATCGCAAATTGAACTGTCTAAAATGACCAAACATTGAACAATCATTTTTTTATAATCTGAAAATGTTGTGCTTAATCAATAGTAGTCCGTAAAATAGAAAAAGTAATAAAGATTTATACAGGTTGAGAATCCACTTTTAGTGCTTTAACCGATAACATTAATCGATGAAATTAATCGATGAAATTAATCGATGAAATTAATCGATGAAATTAATCGATAAAATTAATTTCATACCTTTCATGTTTTTTTTATTTACACTAAAATAAAAATTCTCAATAAAAACTAACTAAAGAAAATCTACAATATATTCTTTTTATAACTAAACAATTTGATTAAATAAATATAATTCTCACTAAAAATTCAAATAAAGTATAAATAAATAAATTAATTGAATAACAAAATTTAGATCCATAAAGTAGTAATAGCGGTTGAAACGGTAAAATAGCGTGTTTAATTTTTTATAAAAGATATTTTTTGCGTATAAATATGTAAAATAATAATGAATTTAATTAAAGCAACAGAAATAACATAGAATTATTAAAATATTACTTCGGAAACTTTATTGTAAATACACCACACTGATTTCGGCTTCCAATATAAACATTAATTTAATTTAACTAAATTATTTGTACATAACTTTTATGATCCTCTATTTTAAATACGTATTAGAAGCAGCCTAGAGTTATGTATTACCGCTAGCCACAGCCAGCTATTGTGATAAAGGGATGGAGTGCATATATATATATATATATATATATATATATATATATATATATATATATATATATATATATATATATATATATATAGAGAGAGAGAGAGAGAGAGAGAGAGAGAGAGAGAGTAAATATGAAATAAAAAGTTCAGACAAAATGGAAAATTACTTTATGGAATAGTGCATAAGCAAATAAACGTCCTAGCAGAAGTAAGGATACAACCACACCATTAAAGCTGGACAAAGATATTTCAGTTTATTCGTTCGACCATATTGATTTGGTAAAATGAACTTTATTGAACAGAACTCGACATTTTTTACAATGAAGCTTGGAAGAAAAACCGAGGGGGAATAAATGCTGTATGTAGTGGGTTGGGTACGCGAGGAGAGGAGAAGTTGAATATGTAAAGCAGGGAAAGAGTAGGAGTGGGCAGTGAGGAAGATACATGATTGACGGGGGGGGGGGTAAAAGGGTAAGCAAGGAAGAGAAGATAAAGCACGAGGTGGGCGGAAAAATAAAAATAAATGAAAGCATGTGGAGAGAGAAATAGAAAAATAAACAGGCAAATTAATTACTAACTATTTGTACATAACAAATGCCCAATTCTGGCATTAGGAACAATCTTAACGTTACTCTCACCAATCCCACTGTTTAATGAAATTATTCTAAAATGTGTAACTAGTTAGACATGAACTCTAATAGATCTTCGTGACGACGTAAAAAACATTGTGCCGGATTCGCACATAAATATATCACGCATCAGACAAAATAAACAAAATTTCAACAGTTCAACATACCGATTAAAGAAAAAAGTGTTATAGATTTGCACATGAATATATCACGCATCAGACAAAATAAACAAAATTTCAACAGTTCAACATGCCGATTAAAGAAAAAAGTGCTATAGATTTGCACATGAATATATCACGAATCAGACAAAATAAACAAAATTTCAACAGTTCAACATGCCGATTAAAGAAAAAAGTGTTATAGATTTGCACATGAATATATCACGAATCAGACAAAATAAACAAAATTTCAACAGTTCAACATACCGATTAAAGAAAAAAGTGTTATAGATTTGCACATGAATATATCACGAATCAGACAAAATAAACAAAATTTCAACAGTTCAACATACCGATTAAAGAAAAAAGTGTTATAGATTTGCACATGAATATATCACGAATCAGACAAAATAAACAAAATTTCAACAGTTCAACATGCCGATTAAAGAAAAAAGTGTTATAGATTTGCACATGAATATATCACGAATCAGACAAAATAAACAAAATTTCAACAGTTCAACATGCCGATTAAAGAAAAAAGTGTTATAGATTTGCACATGAATATATCACGCATCAGACAAAATAAACAAAATTTCAACAGTTCAACATACCGATTAAAGAAAAAAGTGTTATAGATTTGCACATGAATATATCACGCATCAGACAAAATAAACAAAATTTCAACAGTTCAACATGCCGATTAAAGAAAAAAGTGTTATAGATTTGCACATGAATATATCACGAATCAGACAAAATAAACAAAATTTCAACAGTTCAACATACCGATTAAAGAAAAAAGTGTTATAGATTTGCACATGAATATATCACGAATCAGACAAAATAAACAAAATTTCAACAGTTCAACATGCCGATTAAAGAAAAAAGTGTTATAGATTTGCACATGAATATATCATGAATCAGACAAAATAAACAAAATTTCAACAGTTCAACATGCCGAATAAAGAAAAAAGTGTTATAGATTTGCACATGAATATATCACGAATCAGACAAAATAAACAAAATTTCAACAGTTCAACATGCCGAATAAAGAAAAAAGTGTTATAGATTTGCACATGAATATATCACGAATCAGACAAAATAAACAAAATTTCAACAGTTCAACATGCCGATTAAAGAAAAAAGTGTTATAGATTTGCACATGAATATATCATGAATCAGACAAAATAAACAAAATTTCAACAGTTCAACATGCCGAATAAAGAAAAAAGTGTTATAGATTTGCACATGAATATATCACGAATCAGACAAAATAAACAAAATTTCAACAGTTCAACATGCCGAATAAAGAAAAAAGTGTTATAGATTTGCACATGAATATATCACGAATCAGACAAAATAAACAAAATTTCAACAGTTCAACATACCGATTAAAGAAAAAAGTGTTATAGATTTGCACATAAATATATCACGAATCAGACAAAATAAACAAAATTTCAACAGTTCAACATACCGATTAAAGAAAAAAGTGTTATAGATTTGCACATGAATATATCACGAATCAGACAAAATAAACAAAATTTCAACAGTTCAACATGCCGATTAAAGAAAAAAGTGTTATAGATTTGCACATGAATATATCACGAATCAGACAAAATAAACAAAATTTCAACAGTTCAACATACCGATTAAAGAAAAAAGTGTTATAGATTTGCACATGAATATATCACGAATCAGACAAAATAAACAAAATTTCAACAGTTCAACATGCCGATTAAAGAAAAAAGTGTTATAGATTTGCACATAAATATATCACGAATCAGACAAAATAAACAAAATTTCAACAGTTCAACATACCGATTAATGAAAAAAGTGTTATAGATTTGCACATGAATATATCACGAATCAGAAAAAATAAACAAAATTTCAACAGTTCAACATACCGATTAAAGAAAAAAGTGTTATAGATTTGCACATGAATATATCACGAATCAGACAAAATAAACAAAATTTCAACAGTTCAACATGCCGAATAAAGAAAAAAGTGTTATAGATTTGCACATGAATATATCACGAATCAGACAAAATAAACAAAATTTCAACAGTTCAACATGCCGATTAAAGAAAAAAGTGTTATAGATTTGCACATGAATATATCACGAATCAGACAAAATAAACAAAATTTCAACAGTTCAACATACCGATTAAAGAAAAAAGTGTTATAGATTTGCACATGAATATATCACGAATCAGACAAAATAAACAAAATTTCAACAGTTCAACATGCCGATTAAAGAAAAAAGTGTTATAGATTTGCACATGAATATATCACGAATCAGACAAAATAAACAAAATTTCAACAGTTCAACATGCCGATTAAAGAAAAAAGTGTTATAGATTTGCACATAAATATATCACGAATCAGACAAAATAAACAAAATTTCAACAGTTCAACATACCGATTAAAGAAAAAAGTGTTATAGATTTGCACATGAATATATCACGAATCAGACAAAATAAACAAAATTTCAACAGTTCCACATGCCGATTAAAGAAAAAAGTGTTATAGATTTGCACATGAATATATCACGAATCAGACAAAATAAACAAAATTTCAACAGTTCAACATGCCGATTAAAGAAAAAAGTGTTATAGATTTGCACATAAATATATCACGAATCAGACAAAATAAACAAAATTTCAACAGTTCAACATACCGATTAAAGAAAAAAGTGTTATAGATTTGCACATGAATATATCACGAATCAGACAAAATAAACAAAATTTCAACAGTTCAACATGCCGATTAAAGAAAAAAGTGTTATAGATTTGCACATGAATATATCACGAATCAGACAAAATAAACAAAATTTCAACAGTTCAACATGCCGATTAAAGAAAAAAGTGTTATAGATTTGCACATGAATATATCACGAATCAGACAAAATAAACAAAATTTCAACAGTTCAACATGCCGATTAAAGAAAAAAGTGTTATAGATTTGCACATGAATATATCACGAATCAGACAAAATAAACAAAATTTCAACAGTTCAACATACCGATTAAAGAAAAAAGTGTTATAGATTTGCACATGAATATATCACGAATCAGACAAAATAAACAAAATTTCAACAGTTCAACATACCGATTAAAGAAAAAAGTGTTATAGATTTGCACATGAATATATCACGAATCAGACAAAATAAACAAAATTTCAACAGTTCAACATGCCGATTAAAGAAAAAAGTGTTATAGATTTGCACATGAATATATCACGAATCAGACAAAATAAACAAAATTTCAACAGTTCAACATACCGATTAAAGAAAAAAGTGTTATAGATTTGCACATGAATATATCACGAATCAGACAAAATAAACAAAATTTCAACAGTTCAACATGCCGATTAAAGAAAAAAGTGTTATAGATTTGCACATGAATATATCACGAATCAGACAAAATAAACAAAATTTCAACAGTTCAACATGCCGATTAAAGAAAAAAGTGTTATAGATTTGCACATGAATATATCACGAATCAGACAAAATAAACAAAATTTCAACAGTTCAACATGCCGATTAAAGAAAAAAGTGTTATAGATTTGCACATGAATATATCACGAATCAGACAAAATAAACAAAATTTCAACAGTTCAACATACCGATTAAAGAAAAAAGTGTTATAGATTTGCACATGAATATATCACGAATCAGACAAAATAAACAAAATTTCAACAGTTCAACATGCCGATTAAAGAAAAAAGTGTTATAGATTTGCACATGAATATATCATGAATCAGACAAAATAAACAAAATTTCAACAGTTCAACATGCCGAATAAAGAAAAAAGTGTTATAGATTTGCACATGAATATATCACGAATCAGACAAAATAAACAAAATTTCAACAGTTCAACATGCCGAATAAAGAAAAAAGTGTTATAGATTTGCACATGAATATATCACGAATCAGACAAAATAAACAAAATTTCAACAGTTCAACATGCCGATTAAAGAAAAAAGTGTTATAGATTTGCACATGAATATATCATGAATCAGACAAAATAAACAAAATTTCAACAGTTCAACATGCCGAATAAAGAAAAAAGTGTTATAGATTTGCACATGAATATATCACGAATCAGACAAAATAAACAAAATTTCAACAGTTCAACATGCCGAATAAAGAAAAAAGTGTTATAGATTTGCACATGAATATATCACGAATCAGACAAAATAAACAAAATTTCAACAGTTCAACATACCGATTAAAGAAAAAAGTGTTATAGATTTGCACATAAATATATCACGAATCAGACAAAATAAACAAAATTTCAACAGTTCAACATACCGATTAAAGAAAAAAGTGTTATAGATTTGCACATGAATATATCACGAATCAGACAAAATAAACAAAATTTCAACAGTTCAACATGCCGATTAAAGAAAAAAGTGTTATAGATTTGCACATGAATATATCACGAATCAGACAAAATAAACAAAATTTCAACAGTTCAACATACCGATTAAAGAAAAAAGTGTTATAGATTTGCACATGAATATATCACGAATCAGACAAAATAAACAAAATTTCAACAGTTCAACATGCCGATTAAAGAAAAAAGTGTTATAGATTTGCACATAAATATATCACGAATCAGACAAAATAAACAAAATTTCAACAGTTCAACATACCGATTAATGAAAAAAGTGTTATAGATTTGCACATGAATATATCACGAATCAGAAAAAATAAACAAAATTTCAACAGTTCAACATACCGATTAAAGAAAAAAGTGTTATAGATTTGCACATGAATATATCACGAATCAGACAAAATAAACAAAATTTCAACAGTTCAACATGCCGAATAAAGAAAAAAGTGTTATAGATTTGCACATGAATATATCACGAATCAGACAAAATAAACAAAATTTCAACAGTTCAACATGCCGATTAAAGAAAAAAGTGTTATAGATTTGCACATGAATATATCACGAATCAGACAAAATAAACAAAATTTCAACAGTTCAACATACCGATTAAAGAAAAAAGTGTTATAGATTTGCACATGAATATATCACGAATCAGACAAAATAAACAAAATTTCAACAGTTCAACATGCCGATTAAAGAAAAAAGTGTTATAGATTTGCACATGAATATATCACGAATCAGACAAAATAAACAAAATTTCAACAGTTCAACATGCCGATTAAAGAAAAAAGTGTTATAGATTTGCACATGAATATATCACGAATCAGACAAAATAAACAAAATTTCAACAGTTCAACATGCCGATTAAAGAAAAAAGTGTTATAGATTTGCACATAAATATATCACGAATCAGACAAAATAAACAAAATTTCAACAGTTCAACATACCGATTAAAGAAAAAAGTGTTATAGATTTGCACATGAATATATCACGAATCAGACAAAATAAACAAAATTTCAACAGTTCAACATGCCGATTAAAGAAAAAAGTGTTATAGATTTGCACATGAATATATCACGAATCAGACAAAATAAACAAAATTTCAACAGTTCAACATGCCGATTAAAGAAAAAAGTGTTATAGATTTGCACATAAATATATCACGAATCAGACAAAATAAACAAAATTTCAACAGTTCAACATACCGATTAAAGAAAAAAGTGTTATAGATTTGCACATGAATATATCACGAATCAGACAAAATAAACAAAATTTCAACAGTTCAACATGCCGATTAAAGAAAAAAGTGTTATAGATTTGCACATGAATATATCACGAATCAGACAAAATAAACAAAATTTCAACAGTTCAACATGCCGATTAAAGAAAAAAGTGTTATAGATTTGCACATGAATATATCACGAATCAGACAAAATAAACAAAATTTCAACAGTTCAACATGCCGATTAAAGAAAAAAGTGTTATAGATTTGCACATGAATATATCACGAATCAGACAAAATAAACAAAATTTCAACAGTTCAACATACCGATTAAAGAAAAAAGTGTTATAGATTTGCACATGAATATATCACGAATCAGACAAAATAAACAAAATTTCAACAGTTCAACATACCGATTAAAGAAAAAAGTGTTATAGATTTGCACATGAATATATCACGAATCAGACAAAATAAACAAAATTTCAACAGTTCAACATGCCGATTAAAGAAAAAAGTGTTATAGATTTGCACATGAATATATCACGAATCAGACAAAATAAACAAAATTTCAACAGTTCAACATACCGATTAAAGAAAAAAGTGTTATAGATTTGCACATGAATATATCACGAATCAGACAAAATAAACAAAATTTCAACAGTTCAACATGCCGATTAAAGAAAAAAGTGTTATAGATTTGCACATGAATATATCACGAATCAGACAAAATAAACAAAATTTCAACAGTTCAACATGCCGATTAAAGAAAAAAGTGTTATAGATTTGCACATGAATATATCACGAATCAGACAAAATAAACAAAATTTCAACAGTTCAACATGCCGATTAAAGAAAAAAGTGTTATAGATTTGCACATGAATATATCACGAATCAGACAAAATAAACAAAATTTCAACAGTTCAACATACCGATTAAAGAAAAAAGTGTTATAGATTTGCACATGAATATATCACGAATCAGACAAAATAAACAAAATTTCAACAGTTCAACATACCGATTAAAGAAAAAAGTGTTATAGATTTGCACATGAATATATCACGAATCAGACAAAATAAACAAAATTTCAACAGTTCAACATGCCGATTAAAGAAAAAAGTGTTATAGATTTGCACATGAATATATCACGAATCAGACAAAATAAACAAAATTTCAACAGTTCAACATACCGATTAAAGAAAAAAGTGTTATAGATTTGCACATGAATATATCACGAATCAGACAAAATAAACAAAATTTCAACAGTTCAACATGCCGATTAAAGAAAAAAGTGTTATAGATTTGCACATGAATATATCACGAATCAGACAAAATAAACAAAATTTCAACAGTTCAACATACCGATTAAAGAAAAAAGTGTTATAGATTTGCACATGAATATATCACGAATCAGACAAAATAAACAAAATTTCAACAGTTCAACATGCCGATTAAAGAAAAAAGTGTTATAGATTTGCACATGAATATATCACGAATCAGACAAAATAAACAAAATTTCAACAGTTCAACATGCCGATTAAAGAAAAAAGTGTTATAGATTTGCACATGAATATATCACGAATCAGACAAAATAAACAAAATTTCAACAGTTCAACATGCCGATTAAAGAAAAAAGTGTTATAGATTTGCACATGAATATATCACGAATCAGACAAAATAAACAAAATTTCAACAGTTCAACATACCGATTAAAGAAAAAAGTGTTATAGATTTGCACATGAATATATCACGAATCAGACAAAATAAACAAAATTTCAACAGTTCAACATACCGATTAAAGAAAAAAGTGTTATAGATTTGCACATGAATATATCACGAATCAGACAAAATAAACAAAATTTCAACAGTTCAACATGCCGATTAAAGAAAAAAGTGTTATAGATTTGCACATGAATATATCACGAATCAGACAAAATAAACAAAATTTCAACAGTTCAACATACCGATTAAAGAAAAAAGTGTTATAGATTTGCACATGAATATATCACGAATCAGACAAAATAAACAAAATTTCAACAGTTCAACATGCCGATTAAAGAAAAAAGTGTTATAGATTTGCACATGAATATATCACGAATCAGACAAAATAAACAAAATTTCAACAGTTCAACATACCGATTAAAGAAAAAAGTGTTATAGATTTGCACATGAATATATCACGAATCAGACAAAATAAACAAAATTTCAACAGTTCAACATACCGATTAAAGAAAAAAGTGTTATAGATTTGCACATGAATATATCACGAATCAGACAAAATAAACAAAATTTCAACAGTTCAACATGCCGATTAAAGAAAAAAGTGTTATAGATTTGCACATGAATATATCACGAATCAGACAAAATAAACAAAATTTCAACAGTTCAACATACCGATTAAAGAAAAAAGTGTTATAGATTTGCACATGAATATATCACGAATCAGACAAAATAAACAAAATTTCAACAGTTCAACATGCCGATTAAAGAAAAAAGTGTTATAGATTTGCACATAAATATATCACGAATCAGACAAAATAAACAAAATTTCAACAGTTCAACATGCCGATTAAAGAAAAAAGTGTTATAGATTTGCACATGAATATATCACGAATCAGACAAGAACAACAATCGAAATAACATTATTAATTGACATGTTATATTAAACGCACACGCTAACGATTGCCAATTTTAAACATTAAACAGTTCAACATGTCGATTAAAAATATGTCAGCCTGATGGATTAAAATAACTTTGCCCTCCCCCATTTCCTGCTCAATTCTTTTCCAGGGCTCCGATGTTTTTAGCCAAATTCATTTGGACGCAGTTAACACTTTATTCGTTATTTTATTTTAAACCACGACTATTCGCTGCTCCTACTATACCTATTTTGTCAGTGCTTTGTATAGCGATTGACACACAAAACCCCTGCAACCACCTTCTATAGGGTCGTAGGAATCCTTCGTCCATTCTCTCGACATTGCTTCGTATTTTGTCTTTTTCCTCCGTTAACTAAGGTGATGGATTCTTCCCATAACACCGACAGTTCCCAGATTATGCATGCCTTTATTTTTTCAGAATGCAATATAAGGTCGGGTCTGAGCGTTGTCCAGGGAATTTCAGTTGGGGTTTAAAACCCACTATTAAATTCCAGTCATCGGTAGAAGATAAATGGCTCGTTCTCTCTCTTCTATGTTTTCGGTACTTTGATCAGGCTCCATGTCTTCCCAGGCTGATGTTTGCTAGCCCTTACTGCTTTAGTCACCTCGTTGCCAACGATACCGACTATCACCCAAAGCTTTGGGGCAACTGCGTCGGATGTGCTGTAAAGGTTCTTTCTTTGCACATAGTTTGCAATTAGGAGTCGCGCTCTTCCCCCTTTATGTGCAGGTTGGTTAGGCTCAGCAGACAGAAACATTGTCTTCCATTTCAGCAGTGGTGCCGGGTCGTTATCTAGTTTGTCAATTTGAGTGGCGTGTCAGTTTTTTTTAAGTAAACAAACGCAGACGACAAATTTGACGATAAAATCTTTCTGAGATTATTTTATCAGATGAAATCTGGGCGATGAATCGTCACCACCTTGGGTTTTCATCTCCGTGGATACGCGTTGTGCCCACGTTAAATTTACTCATTTACATGTAAAATCGACATTATAATGTCGAATATTAAATTTAAATAATAATTAAAAAATATAATGTGCTAGACAATGAGAAGTTGTTCTCTTAGTTTTCAATGAGAATTTATTGAACGAAAGTGTAAATTTTTGACTGCAAATCATTTCCACAGAATAAAATTCTGTGGAAATGATGACAATTTAAAGTTATTTTCTTTGGTAAATTCCGAAAATTAAAAAAATATGTATGACTGGAAGTTATTGTTTAAAGTTGTGTTCGTAATTTGTTAATATTTTTTGTATGACATATGAATAAATATGCATGCCAACCCTTTTATTTTATTTTTTCCTTTTTTCTCTTTATTTTTAATAAATTTTCGATTCATCAATATACAAGCTAACTTTGTCTCTCTTTTTTCCCATTTATTTTTTTATTGTTAACTTCTTTGTTAATAAAAGCGTATAGATGAACACGTCTTACGCAATTTATTTAAAAATAAATAAATTGTTTTCACAGGTAATTCTTTTCCACTTGACATACTTTCATTTAGTTCAGGCTCCCTACTGACCAAGAATGACCATTTTTCATTTGGACACGGGTAACGTAAGCCAACCGCTTTACCTTTAGCTACTGACCCTAATATAGATTTATGTCTTAGCCTCTCTTCCGCCACTCGCAACTCAGTGCTCCATTTTCTGACAGATATTCTCTGAATTCCACGGATTTCTGGATTCAGTATACTTGTCTTGTTCTTGTTACTTAACATTTTTCTGTAAGGCTGTTGAAGGGAAGCTGCTATGCGTCGCTGTTACCATAAAGGGTCGCACTGCTTAAGCATTTTGGTAAACCAAGCTATATTCTCAGTCGATTACTAATTGTTCTCTCTAACATTTCCACAGTGGTAATAGAAAACCACAGAGAAGCAATAGTCACAATATCCGGGGCAACACTATGTACTGAAAGAGCCATACCTTGAAAAGCTCTGGAGATAGCACGGTGGCTAAGTGGTTAACGACGCGGATTGAGGACCTGGGTGTGCCGGGTTCGAATCCATAGAAACACTTTCATTAAAACCCACACCTGACCTTGTGTCTAACCTGCTGGAGAAAAGGTAAATAAAATACATTGAAACGCCCTGCTAATCCTAATTTGTCTATCCTAGTCTGCTGGATTGCGGCTGTATCCTTAAGATTACCGTTGAAAGTCTTGCACAAGCTCTTAACAGGCGTTTCACTTATGGTAGGTAAATCGTAGTTTGCCCAAGATCTTATCTTTCTTCAGTACTAGTTATCTCGACTTTGTTGGATCGAAATTCATTTTGGCCCTATGTCATATTGTCGTCAAGCCATCTACCTCCTGTGACTGATGTTGTTACAGTTAAGTCGCCTATGTATATTCTTATCGTGCAATCTTGACAATCAGCCTCGACATTCCACACCAGCTGCCTTAACCAACGTGTTCATTAACATGAAGAAGAGAACAGCAGACAATGTATAACCCGTAATGATGCCTTTTTACAATTTCTGCTATTCCAACGCTATTATAGCAGAAACTACTCTCAACTGGAATTCTTCATAGTAGTGGTTATTTCATAATGTCTTTTTGGGCTATATCCATCAGTTTATGTGGTTATGTATCCGTAAGTATTTGCGAAATCTAACCATAATATTGTTCCTTGCTTTCCTTAGCTTCTCTCAGGAGGTGTTAGGACTCCCGTGTGCTTCAGGTAGCCTGGCATACGGACAACCCGCCTTTATGGACTGGTGTATCAATATAGCCATTTCTGAGAATGAAATTCGAAAGGCACTTTGATAATAATCCGAAAAAGATCTTGCTCTCGGTATTAAAGAAGGAAATAATACAAAATTAGTCTAGCGTTTTTGATGATTCTTCCTTCGGAATCCCTCCCCCCCTCGTGAATCTTCACTGCTCCACGATTCTCCCTCAACCCCAGATGACTCTTAATATTTTTCATAGCATTTGGAGAATTCATGTACACTGTTTGTACACGATGTAAGGTTGGACTTTGTGCTTGAGCGGATCATGATGCTCTTTGTAATGGGCTGAGCTAATCCCCCCGACACAAACGACAATAATAGCCTGTACCATGCATGAAACTTAGATAGCATCCAGATGAATGAATAAAAAGAAAGAATTTGAAAATGAAAAGAGAATGAACTGGAAAGCGGCAGTTGATTGTTGTGCCGGATTTTTCGTTTTGTTTTGTTCGTTGCTTTCTTACAAGCTATCTAGGCGTCATGATGGGAGACACGATTGTCCTTTGCGGTGTACCAACAATTGAGTGAATAAAAATAGGGGATTATATCTCTATAAAGGAAGCTTTATTTACAACGTTCGCCCTTGACTCCCATGCGGTGTATGCGCAGTTTGTGGCACGCCGCATGCACCTGGGTGAAACAGTAGATGTTTATCTGGCGGGTTCGCGGAAGCTTTCTGTATCATTCAATGATATGAGACCTCAAAGAAGAATTTGTCCATAGGTTACCTGACCATGTCCGATAGCTCCTATGAGCTTCTCGAATTTCTCAGTTTCGAGCGAGAGCTATATTGAAAGATACCAAAGCTGGACCCGTATTAATTACGACAGCAGTGAGGCCAATGCAAACCAAGGAAAGCCAGCCGAAGAACACCAGTGTAAGGTGTTTCGAATGCGATGGAATTAACCACTTAGCTAGGGATTGTCTCGCTCGACATGACAGATTGAGAGCTCGGGACTCTAAACTGCGAAGAAGTGGTACACCAATGTGAAGGACTAGGCTACACTTCTCTGGATTGCCTGGAAAAAGGTTTAGGAGACAACAACTATGCGCCAGTTTCTTCTCCAGACAAGATGTGAATTCAGCGCCGCCAACTGTAAGAATAGCTGTAAACGGAAAGGAGTGCATTACACTAGTTGATTCCGGATGTTCGTGCACCATAGTGAGCAAAAAAGTGTGCCGGACGTGACGAAAGCAGCTCATCGAGGTGGTTACTATTGGCGGGAAATATTGGCTCCGTTAGCCTCTGACCTGAGAGTGGACGTGCAGTTTTAATTGAGGTCCTGGCAATGGTAGGAGACCCGCTTGAGTTCGACCTCTTGATGGGGATAGACGCGATAAAAGCTTTAGGCGGAGTATCCATCTTGAAGTCAGGAGAGGTCCAATTTCTTGACGATCGAGTTTCTGTTTGCGTGGCTGCCCCAGCCCTTATCATTGAAGAACCCGATTTTCGAGCGAGGTTTGACACACAACGAAATGAATGGACCGCGACGTGGAAATGGGCGGAGGGCAAGGGTCCTGACAAGCTGAAACATCATGTTACTGAGTATTCAATGCTGGCAACAATCAGGAAACTATTTGAGGAAGAAGTACAGCGATGGATCAAGACAAGCTGGCTTGCTTCTTATGACTAACACAAGCTGTGAACCCTGAGAGGGCTGCTTCCGTTGATGGCTATCGTCCAGCAGAATAAATCTAAAGTGTGCCCTATAGATGCATATACTACAGACGCTGATGTTTGCGTCATCGAACTGAGGGAATGGCGACGGCGAGTATAAAATGTAGCTTTTGGCCTTACCAGATCGTTGTTTTCCAAGGTAGAAGGTAATGTTTAACGAGGTTGGGATTTTGCCTGAATGTGACTCCGCAAATAATTAGGTCCATTGTGAACGCAGTCTTATTGCAAGGCAGCAACATCAAGAAGGCGACCTTGACTTACATCGATGATGTGTATGTGGATGAAAGTGTCGCATCTGCAACCAGTGTTGCTGAATATTTGTCGCGCTTTGGACTCGTCAGTAAAAACTCTGGAGCGATCGAAGGATGAGACTCAGATGCTTGGCTTAACTGTCAGGGAAGTAGACAATGCCTTGTTTTGGAAACATGGGAATGAGCTGCCGAACATCCCAGACACGTTACCAGAAGAAAGGTGTTATCTGCGGAAAGCTTGTTGGGCATCTCCCAGTGTGCAGCTGGCTGCGAGTAGCGACTAGTGTCATCAAGCGAATGGGAAGCACGGAGACAGAAGGATGGGACGATCAAACTGAGGATGTCCTATTAAGACTAATGCCAACCGAGACTTTTAATAGAGTGAGACAGATCGACCCATGTAAAGGTAAATAGTGCGTAAATGGCGAGGAGCTTGATGTGTGAGTAAACGCAAGTTCTTTAACCACAGACGTCCTGCTTGAATCAAGTAGGACCGCGATGTTGGATGCGACCAGAATCAGACACACGACACATAAGCCTCGCGGAGTTGGATACCATTCTAAAAGGAGTAAATCTGACTATACACTGGGAGGCCAAATCTTTACACATGAAGACTGACTCCTTATGTGTTCACCGATGGCTTACTAACACGTTGGCTAACAAATCCAGAGTGAGCACTAATGCTGCTAGTGAAATGCTTATTAGAAGTTTGCAGACCTTTTCAGAACTTGTCAAAGAGTATGCGCTGGTGGTATACGTTGTGCTTGTTAGGTCAAGTCAAAATAAAGCCGATGAGATCACTAGAATCTCGTAGAGGTGACTGGAGGCAATGAGGAAGGAAACAGAGCCTGTGTCGCATAACAGAATGGATCCGAGCCAAATACGACAGATCCAACCAAACGAACAACCTACTTCATCAAATGGATCGCCACTGGTACGACAGAGGGCTGTGAAATCTGCAATTGAATCCCGTCGCGAATGTAGGTCTATTGATCCTGCACCGATGCGATGGCAACATGGGAAGCTTGAATCATCAATCATATGGCAAAGATTAGGTATTGATGTCATTCACTATGAGGATGTTCACTACCTAACCTTCATAGATTGTGAGCCGACCCGATTTGCCATATGGCGATTCTTGCAGGGAGAGGATTCTTCCGCTGTGATAAAGTGTCTCAGCGCTGTTTATTTTTAGAGGGGGTTCACTAGAAGAAATTTTGACCAGCGACGGTACAGCTTTTAGTAGCAATAGGTTCAGAATGTTTGCTGAAAGCTGGGGTGTCCGATTGTGTTTTCGGTGTGCATATGCACCGTCAGGAAATAGTATTGTCGAGAGGTTCCATAGATCTATAACACGGATTGCCTCTAGAAAAGGATGAACTGCCGAATAGGCGGTTTATTGGTACAATATCACGCCAAAAGACGATGCCAATGCACTGTACAAGTATAAAGTCCGGGTGAAAGGCATCGATGAAGCCCTTTCGTTGCTACCAGAAAACAATCATGAAATGTATGAACAGGGGGACTTTGCGCAGGTGAACGAGTGAATGGAGGGCTGGAACTGTGACGGAGGTGGTGATCCCCCAAACGGTGTGTGTGGACAGTGATGCTGAATTGTATCTGTCGGTAATGAATGACGAGGCCGATAACTCGGTCGGTGATTGCTTTAATCGGTTGAGCGACAACAGCGAAAATCAACATGTCTCGGTAGAACCATATCAAGAAGCGACTGAATTAGCTGTTCCACGTACCAGAAGGATAAACAGACGAAAGATTCCGCCTCGTAGCTGCTGTGTGTGTGATGATGTGAACATGGGGGTGTAATGGATTGAGCTACCCTTCGACATAAACGACAAAAATAGGCTGTGTCGTGCATGACATTTGCATAGCGTCCAGGTGAATTAACAAAAAGAAAGGATTTGAAAATGAAAAGAGAATGAACTTGAAAGCGGCAGGAACGACTGTTGATTGTTAGACGATTGTCCCGGATTTTTCTGCGTCCCTTTCTTACACTCTTACAACTTCTTGAATCTCTCTCCATGTGGTCAGTCCTGTGTAAAATGAGCACACTGGGGTGCTCTTGGAGAATGGTTATTTATACCTAATGCATTTGTTTTTTATTTTTATTTTATTTCAGAGTCGCTCATGGAGTAACAGAGATAGGTGTTGATTTCCCCTTCCGATGTTTCCAATTGCCCACTTCGCTTAACTTCCCCTAACAATTTTCTCGCGAAACTTGCGAAAATTGGTTAGAAAACTGGCTCTTTTTTTGTTTATTTTTATCGTTCTTTCCTTCTCTTTCTATGTCACTCAGATCGCCGGATATATTTTAATTTCCCTCTGACTATTTCCTGGAGTTCCTCGATGGGTTGACGTTCCTCTATAGCTGCATTTTAAAGAGTTTTTGAAGGGATCTTATTCCCTTTCTTAGTTCTTTAATTTTATTTGTCTTCCGGTTGTCATCTTTAGCTATTGTAGTTCGACCTAACCAAATCTCTCAGACGCCATGCTGCTAATTATTTTTGTCGTGAATTTAAGTCGTTTGTCCACGTCTCCCTTCGTAGCCGACTGAAGTATCTCGCAAATGTCGAAGTCTTGCCAGGCCTCCTTGTTGACGCAGCGGGACACTTTATCTTTTATCAGGACTCCGTACCCCATATAGGGGGAACTATAGCTTAAAGGCACTAGGCTCTGTGGTGTGAATCCTGCCCCCGCATCACCTCCGTTTAACCAGGTTTCACATCTGAACGTTACTCCTGGTTTTTCTCCTCAAGACATTTCATCCATCTTTGGTGGATTCTCAAGCCTCTCTGATTTTTGCATGTCTTCCCGCATCTTCATCTATTCGGTGTCGATTGGGCAGTTCTGTCCGTTTCCGTTAAAGCTGTCCTGTTGGGAATCTCTTCCGCCCCTCTCAGAATCCCCTGGGGGTCAGATGCATTCGGATACTTAGTAGCATGTTTTTGGATTCTCCTCGTGACGAATGTAAGATGGGTAGCTAACCTGTCTTTCTCCTTTTTCCCGTCTCCCCTGAATGAAAATTGTCTCTCCAATCGTCATCAAGTGTGTTCCCTGGTCGCCATTTAATCTGTTCCCTGTCGTCACTGATAATAAAAGAGTTATTAATCGTACATTACATTTGTTATATGCATCAAAGGTGGTCTTCAGTGATGCACTGTTTTCACTGCCAAGTTCCGGTTTAACATCATATCGGCTGAGACAGCAACCTCAACCTGACTCCGGAAGCGTCAGGACGTCTCCTTGAAAGCATAAGGCTACGCACGTCGATATTGCAAACATTTACCCTTTTTTAAGTGACAAGCGTCGACCGTTTTTATAGATACACGTAAGTAGGCATAAGCCAATGAGAATAGTTCCTACACTCCCCGTGTTGCATAGCCCTTCTCTTGGGCCGCGGCGGTTCTCATTTAATACTCGTCATTTTTAAAACATCATAAATCACATAGTTCATATATTGTTTGCATACCTTAGATTTCCCCCTCGCCGTGTAGAGGGTCGTGTCGTCTAGTGGATGAATTATTTCTTCTTTCCTTCCTGCCGTGTCCCACGCCGTCCGTTGTCTGCAACAAAAACTCCACGATCGACTCACCAAACACAATCTGTTTACTTTCAATTCTTTTTATTACAAGCGTTAGTCATTTAATCAGCTGGATGTCATTCACTACGCCGAGAGAGAGAGAGAGAGAGAGAGAGAGAGAGAGAGAGAGAGAGAGAGAGAGAGAGAGAGCAAATCACTACTTTATCGTAGTAACTTAACAATTATTTTCTTAACCATTCATAGAGGGGGGAAAGGATATCTCTCGCTTGTATTTTCTTAGGGAAATATTTCCCTTGAATCAAATTGCTGACTACATCAAAATCATGTTTGATAGGTTCGCCTCCAAAACCCAGACTGATGAAACTCGCTTCTCTCGAAGAACGAGTGACGTCACGGATCTCTCCGTTTCCCACGCAAGGGCCTGTGACGTCACAGAGCCTCTCGCAGGTGCACACTGACCTCTGATCTGGGATCTCGTCACTCGGTGACCTTGTCATGTTTGTTAGCTCTGACTGTGAGAACTGGCCCTATTCTGCACTCGACTGCACCGGCGCTAATTCGCGCAAGTCAAACCAACGATTTCAAACAGATACGTCCATTCCCATAGGGCCATTATCCAACACCCGCCCTCATATAATGATTTCCTTCACTTTTTCTTGTTTCGACTGTATTTTTGCCTGGGTTCGCATTGGTGTAAGTTGGTTTTTACTTTTTCTCTTTTTTCTATGTAATTTACTTTATTATATTTACGAGAAAAATACCTCATAAATCAGCTGCGCGACTGATTCTTCGTACAATATATCGGTTTGGAATCGATGAGTCGTAAAGACGACAAACATGTTCTGTGGATAACTATATTTTATATATATACGCTTTATTCACTGATTAAATAAATAATAATTTCCTCTTAACATTATTTTTTTCTGTAAAAATAATTGAATATTTTCAGTATCGTAAATACCATAAAAATATAAATAAATGAATAGCATAAAAATATAAATAAATGAATAGCATAAAAATATAAATAAATGAATAGCATAAAAATATAAATAAATGAATAGCACAAAAATATAAATAAATGAATAGCATAATTTACAATGCGATACAATTTCTCCAACTGCTATTTGCAGTTTTTTGGCTCGGTTAGTAGATCGTCGGATGTCAATCACTGGGTTCCTGGTTTCAAATATTGCTAGGTCAAGTCACATTGCGGAGTCATATAAACGGCGAAAGAGATATCATTCGATAAGTATATATATATATATATATAGTAAGCAATGAAAATATATATGGCAATCAAGCTACACAGAGGCTCCCGTGTTTCATCCCCGGGGGGAATCGTCAGGCTAAAGGCATGGAGTTATTTTTGTCAGGTGTTTTTATATACATGGCTTGCTAGTTAACCAATCAGATTCTTTGTTGTTCCCTCAGCCAATCGTTGGGCTTCCCTCGAACAAAGGCATTGTTGGTGACGCTCCTATTTTTGTTAACAATGGATTTTCCTATATCCTGTTTCCTTTGTTTTGTCAATACAGTGGGCGAATTTATTTTAACACGTGGTTTCTTGTATTTCTATTTTAGGTTTTAAATTTTAACTAATTCAGTTTTTTATTTATTTATTTTTATTTATTTATTTATTTTATTTATTATATATCATCCTAAGGTAAATTTATTTCTGTGTAAACAGCTGTTTGCTATTTCACTTCTAGAGTTTAATAGGTTTCGGGGATCTTTAAAATTTAGGATTTCGTATTTTTCATTCAGGCAATATCTACACGGGTCGTCTAAGTTTCTACATGTACTGGCCTGTCTTACTATTTTCCATTAAATTATTGGTGAGTGTCCATTTTCTTTGAGCTCCCAATAATGGTTAGCTAGTGCTGTTTTAGTTCGACGTTCTTTGTTTTTAAATGTGCTTTTATGGTCATAGTATCTGGTCTTAATGTCTAGGGATGTCATACCCACGTAGTATTTCTTGTTATTTGGTTTTTAGTTGGCAAATATCGTTGCCTGGTATACAACACTTTTAGTTAGGCATTTATTTTGTAGTCGACAAAGTTTACGATTTATGCAGTTACATATTTTCTCTTCATTGCTAACTTTTTCGTTTCTATTCGGGTGGTTATTATTAGTGTTTTGTTTATTTCTATTAGTATTGTTTATATTTTTGTTCTTCGTAGTGTTATTTTTGTTATATTTTCCACTTTGTTTATTTTCTTCTTCTCTATTGTTGTCTTTTACTATTTTGTTGTTGTGTGCCTTAATTATCATTTCCAGGTTTTCACAGCAGCTGTAGGATAGTTTTAGATTATTTTTATTGAATATTTTATGTAGAGGGTTGATTACGGGGAAGTGTTTTTCAATCAGATTTAGGAATTTTTGCCTAGTTTAGATTTTAGCATCTGGTTATAGGGAGAGGTATAGTAGATTATATTTCTTTTTCTTTTGTTTTTATTTTTAATTTTGTTGTAATTATTGGTGTCCTGTTTTTTATATTTAATTTCGGTATTGTGGTAACCACTATTTTTTAGAGCTGTATTGTAAATGTTGATTGATTTTTTAAAAACGCTTTCGTTGCTAGAATTGTTGATAAGCCTACTTTCGATCGAATTCGGGATATGTTTTATGATTGATGGGGGGTGATTAGACTTTGGGTGTACGTATATTGGGTTGGCGTTATCTTTTAGGTATGGTTCGTAGGTGTTTTTACTTAAGTTTAATGTGACGTCTAGAAAGTTCGTTGTTTTAATGTTAGCCATTACTTCTACCTTTAGGCCTAGTTTTTTCATTTCCATATGTATAATTTTCTTGAAGATTTCTCCTTTGACTTTGTTAGAGTCTCTTATTATCGCTAATCCATCATCTCTATAAAGGCCGATATCCGTATTATCGAATATATTTGTGAGTGTATATAAACAATTATATCTCCTTATAATAGTTTATGTGGATACATGAAGTACTAATATATATATATATATATATATATATATATATATATATATATATATATATATATATATATATATATATATATACTATGTATGTATGTATGTATGTAATAATAATAATGTAAGTAATAATAATTTGATATTAATTCATAAATATTGTTATAATGCTACTTTAAAAAGTTGGGCACTTTTCGAGGATGTTAAAAATAGACTGTCACTTAGCTTTAAACAAGGTCCCGAAAACGTTTGTTTAACCCTCTCGACTGTCTTCTGTTTTCCGCCCACTTCATGAAGGAACAAATAGAACTTAATTTTCTCTTAATCACGTGGTAGTTACCGGTGGCCGTCGGAGTAGAACGATTGCTTGCGGCGTCTAGGCTGACTCTGTAAACGAGGTTCGCGCCCTGCGACCGTCTGTAATTCCTACACTGATGAGGGCAATAAGGTGGAAACGCCGGCGTATGTAGGTAATAATATTAATTATATATCCCAGTCACAATGCAGACTCTTTTTATATAAATACATATATCCATTTATCTATATAATAAAGTAAACTCGATTTTCCCCTACAACTGCAACCATTATAGGAAAATAACCTAAATAACCTACATGTTAAGCAATTATCTCATGGGTGTTCCCAGAAATTATCCATTAGTTTTACATCTTTTCAATTATTGTTACATTTTATCTGGGAAATCTGACTCTCACATGTAAAACTTCCAAAGAGAAAGTTGCTACACATTTTACCTACTTCTAGTTTTCTATTAGAACCGCTATCCAACCTACTGTGTCGTTTGTTTATAGAAGATACATTCTGTTACCGCATCGCTACATTCCAGAATTCTATTCTGTAACCGGATTAAGTTTTAACGAACACGTCAACGCCGGCGATGTTTCAGATCACATGGTAAATACATTTTTGATGTTGATCTTTTCCATTTCTATGTTTATTACTTACTTTTGAAGATATATGTTTATATACTTTTTTAAATGACACAAACAGCTCAAAATTACGAAGCTATACAGTTACGACGTGTGGTAATTCATGTTCTCGCAACCAAAATAAACAGTTGTATTTCTTAGTAAGCCGAATAAAATTATTTTCTTCGGTAACGTTCTGTATTAGATCTTATGCCACTAAAAACAATAAAACCATCATTATAATAAATAAAAACATATTATTATGACTTAAAATAAATGTTATTTTGCATTATTTGTCAGAGAAAAATACTCTGGATTATTATGGCCGATGATGATGTACGACGTTACGCTTTCAAGAGTTGAAAAAAGTAAACATAGATGCAAGTGTTACATCCGAAAATGGCTAGGACTACCGAAAATGCTAAGAAAATCAGCACTATACGGACTTGCGGCTCCACTGAAGCTGCTTTTTGCATCAATAGTGGAAGAATATAAAGCTGGGGAAGTTAGAACGGTGATGACACTTCGATATTCTAAAGATGGAAAGATCAGGGAAGTTCCACCGGAAGTTCAGACGGTAAAAAAGTGGAATGCAGAACATGATGTCGACGAAGCTATCAGCCAATTAGAACATAGAGATATACACATGGAAGAATTTAGAGCAAGAGGTTTTTAAATTTTATGAAAGAAGGGAAAGTAATAAATACAACGAATAGAAAGGCGACAAAGACAGATATAAATTGAGAAGGGGAATGGAAAATGGATGTTGATATAGGAAAGCCTCTAGTTTTCTCTGTGATTGAAACAGCTTAAAGGCCAGGTATGGTAATATGGAGTGAAGATCAGAAGAAAGTTATTATAATGAAGCTAACAGTAAGTTGGGAAGATAACATCAAAGTGCAAAAGAAACAGGAAAGAAATAAGGTACAGAAATCTCATTGAAAATTACAAAGACAACGGATTGGAGGTTGAATATTACCATATTGGAATAAGAGCAAGAGAAAAAAGCATTGAAAAAAGTTTTTTGTACCTAGTCAAAAACTGATTTGGATTCAAAGAAAGAGAAGCAAGGAGAATGATAACAGAAATACAGACATTAGTGAAAAAGGCCTCACTTTGGTTGTGGCTGAAAAGGGATGACCCTAGCTGGAAAGAAAGAGAAATCTGATGTCCATTATAGAAACACTAAACACATCAACATAAGATACTATGGGCAACGAAAAAGCAATAGTCAATACTAGACCAAGTATTGGCAACTTCAGCACGGATGGGCGCCGTCGTACCAGTGTTATCAGTCGAGGACAAGACGCTGAAACTGGCTGGTACGGTATCCTCCTGATGATACCATTAGCCTAGGTTCAAGAGTCGAGCTGCTGACTATGAAGCACTACAGTGTTCGATACTTCTACTTTTGAATAAAGGAATAGTAATGACTGAAGTATTTGTTGCTATAGCTAACTTAGAAATAGATATAGTGAAACTAGATAGAAAGAAACTTAATTAAATGTGACGAAAAACGCCGGGACACTGGTTTTGCTAGTGTTTTATTAATAAATATAGCTACTTATTTAAACTCTAATTTTTTACTCATAAAAGAGCCGTCGCCTTTTTTACATGACATGTTGTTACTTAGCCAGGTTTTTGTGCATGATTCCAGAGAAACAGACAGCATCCGTAAACAACAATTAAATTATTTCTGAATAATACTAAGTTACGATTAGGGCGCATACAGCCATATCGACCTCCTCCATTAACCCGACGGTACTTTCCCCCCAAAAGGACTCTTAAGAATTCACCAGACAATGAAACCGGTGATAGTTGATTTTTATTTTTCGGACTGTCTTCATATCGTGAGTCACCGAGGATTTGGGATTGATTATAAGGGATTTTTCTAAACTGGAAAAGTTTATTCTTGTCAATGAAACTATGGTATATCCTTGGAATATGTAACGTATAGTTTTTAATAAATAACTTGTATTTTAGCTTTTACATTCTGACGATCGAGCACACTATTGATTTCTCTTTAACATACCCCGACCCCCCCCACACACACAACACCCCTCCTTCTCTTTCTCCATCTCTCTCCATTTCTCTCTCTCTCTCCCTCTCTCTCTCTCTCTCTCTCTCTCTCTCTCTCTCTCTCTCTATATATATATATATATATATATATATATATATATATATAAACTAGCATGAATCGGAAGATGCCGAAACGATTGTTCTTTACAATCTTTAGTTTATTAAAAAAAACACAATTTCTCGAAAAATAAAATAACTTTTAACTTTCATGAGAAATTTTTTTTATTTCATTGAATTTTTTTAAAAAGAAAATTGTCATAAAAACTAAACATACTGTGATTGTTTTTCTCTGTTGAAAATTTGCTGCGTTTTCACGCCGTTTCTTTTTCATTCGTTTTTTTCTGACTCTTTACGGTATTTCTGCGTCGACAAAAGTCGGTTTTGTCTTGTTCAAAAACTGTACAGAAGGCAAAATGTAATTAATTTTTAAAATAAAAAGTTGTAGTATTAAGTCGAATTTAATATACAAAGACAATGTTATTTTCTAATTTAATGATAGCGTAAAAATAATCTGTTCTGTTTTGGGACAGGGAAGGTGGAATCCTTTTCGTTTGAGACAATTAGCAAAAAAGAAATTCGTAAGAAAAGTTATAAAATAATTTAGCTCACTACTAATAACGGTTACGAATATCTGACATTCAATCTGATATTCCTTTATATCGCGGTGATGAGTAATGTTGTGCGATGAAAATTTGAAAAATAATTTAGCTCACTACTAATAACGGTTAGGAATATCTGACATTCAATCTGATATTCCTTTATATCGCGGTGATGAGTAATGTTGTGCGATGAAAATTTGAAAAATAATTTAGATCACTACTAATAACGGTTAGGAATATCTGACATTCAATCTGATATTCCTTTATATCGCGGTGATGAGTAATGTTGTGCGATGAAAATTTGAAAAATAATTTAGCTCACTACTAATAACGGTTAGGAATATCTGACATTCAATCTGATATTCCTTTATATCGCGGTGATGAGTAATGTTGTGCGATGAAAATTTGAAAAATAATTTAGCTCACTACTAATAACGGTTAGGAATATCTGACATTCAATCTGATATTCCTTTATATCGCGGTGATGAGTAATGTTGTGCGATGAAAATTTGAAAAATAATTTAGCTCACTACTAATAACGGTTAGGAATATCTGACATTCAATCTGATATTCCTTTATATCGCGGTGATGAGTAATGTTGTGCGATGAAAATTTGAAAAATAATTTAGCTCACTACTAATAACGGTTAGGAATATCTGACATTCAATCTGATATTCCTTTATATCGCGGTGATGAGTAATGTTGTGCGATGAAAATTTGAAAAATAATTTAGATCACTACTAATAACGGTTAGGAATATCTGACATTCAATCTGATATTCCTTTATATCGCGGTGATGAGTAATGTTGTGCGATGAAAATTTGAAAAATAATTTAGCTCACTACTAATAACGGTTAGGAATATCTGACATTCAATCTGATATTCCTTTATATCGCGGTGATGAGTAATGTTGTGCGATGAAAATTTGAAAAATAATTTAGATCACTACTAATAACGGTTAGGAATATCTGACATTCAATCTGATATTCCTTTATATCGCGGTGATGAGTAATGTTGTGCGATGAAAATTTGAAAAATAATTTAGCTCACTACTAATAACGGTTAGGAATATCTGACATTCAATCTGATATTCCTTTATATCGCGGTGATGAGTAATGTTGTGCGATGAAAATTTGAAAAATAATTTAGCTCACTACTAATAACGGTTAGGAATATCTGACATTCAATCTGATATTCCTTTATATCGCGGTGATGAGTAATGTTGTGCGATGAAAATTTGAAAAATAATTTAGATCACTACTAATGACGGTTCGGAATATATAACATTCGATCAGATATTCCTGCATTCCGTGCTAAGGTAAAAAGTGTACTGGCGTTTAAAAGATAAAATAATCATAGTATTTTTAAAAAATAAGTAAATGTCAGAGTATCAATTCAGAGAAAGAATGAAAGAGGTAAGTTCAAATAGCAAGTAAGGGGATAAGTTTACCGACGAAGGAATCTGAACTATTGTTGTTTTTTAGAGATGATATTCGTTGCGTATTCCAAATTAACCGAGTTTGTTTAGTTTCTAAACGATTAAAAAGTAGCACACGGTAATTCTACTGGCGATCGTAGTAGATAAATAGTAGAGGGTGAAAGTTGATGCTACCTTCTCTTTGAAAGGTATGTTTGAGAGAGTCTGGGAGGACGGGTAAAATATAATAAATTAGCTGACCCGTGTCCAGGCGTTGCCCATAAATGTCGATTAACTCAAGAAATTTCATCCCCAATCTTGAACTATTGAATTATTTGCAGCTTATGATTGACCGGCGCGAACAGAGACCCCACAATATTAATGTAAAACAGCAAATGTAACAATTGATGCAATACCTGGAGTAATGACAATCTTGCTAAGGTTAGTTGTTGCAATTTTGCCATCTATTTTTTTATAAGTAGGGAGGTCACTATTGAGATGCACACATATGTTTGTAGATAATGTTACAGTCTTGATGTTTAAAAAAAAATATGACGATTTAATGCAAGCATTGAGTTCATCAGCGGGACTTCCACGTGGAACGATATGAAGTGTTTGTAAGAAATCTGCTCCTGTAGTAGTAGTATTACTAGTAGTTGTAGTCGTTGATCCGTCCCATGACACACCTGCGAATGTAAGAATGTTCCATGCCAAATTTGCTGTAATTGTGTTAAGTACATTTATTTTCAAAGAAAACAACAACATAACACTCGTTTAAATGAAATTTATGCCGTCTTACACCCCCTTACAATAGTCAGATGGTCTTTAAATTTTGAGAATCTTTCTTTATTGGTGTCTAGTACCTATCATTTAAATTCCATGCAAATCGGAGGTATTTGAATTTTGAGGGGTGTTGTGTACCCCCCCCCAAAAAAAAACGATCAAAGTATATTTAAACTGTGACTAACTGTGAATGGTAGTTCTATATATAAATGAATGAATTATACTAATACAAACTAATATCCCGAGTAACAACTGCTTTGTAATCAGTCTAATAATTGCAGTATACTTGGCATGGAGCACCCTTAAGTAGTTATATCCCCACTGCTACTACTACTAAATTAAAAAAAAAACACTCATAGGGTTCAAAACTACTCGATTCACTTGCACAAAATTTGGCATGTCGTATTCTTGAGTTCCCAGGTGTCTTACGGGCTGTGTGATCAACTACTACTAATATTACTTCTACTAATATCACTATTACTAAAGCTAAAATACTAATAGGGTCCAAAACTACTCAACAGAATTACACAAAATTTTGTATTGAGCATCGTTGAGTCACCAGATGGGATATGCAGGGAGTTCAACTACTGCTTGTCGTCGTCGTCGTGTTCGTCGTCGTCGTCCTCCTCTACGACTACTGAAGAAAAACTTATAGATTCAAAACTACTCAACAGAATTGCAGCAAATTTGCCATAGAGCATCCTTGAGTTTCCAGGTGTGTCAAGGAGAGGGAATAACTACTGCTACTACTACTACTACTACTACTACTACTACTACTACTAAAAAAAGATTTATAGTAAATTTGAACATAGACTTGAAAGAGAGATTAATGAGTTATGTTTTATTGTTGAATGGGGCAAAGGGAGGCGAACGCCCCCCTCCTCCTATTAAAAAATACGATAATTTTTTTAACATAGGTAGGAGACGTTATCGGGAGTGTAATGTGCTATGTGTAATTTATTTCTCCCTTTGAAAATAAATGTACCCATAACATTTGGCTAAGATCAAAGTGTAGTATCTGTTCCGATGGATACTGCACGCCTGTTCTGTGCAGTTCTAGGAGGTCCACCCTCCCAGGCTTCGCCTCCCCTCTTTGGGGAGGAGTAAGTTTATTGCTTACTGTCTGAGGCGCCCCTACCGGGGAATGCCGACGGGGCTGCCCAGGCAATTTTTAAATGGCCAGAGTGCTCACCTCTCGAGCGCTGGCTTTTAACCCCACTTGCTCGACCCGATCTTGGGTCACATCTTACTTGTGGGAGTAAGACAAAACTGGCCTTGTGCCTAACTCTGCGAGGAGTAAATAAACATAACAGTTACTCCGTACTGTTGCATACGCTGTTATCCCCACCAACCCGAAGAACACCGGCTCACCCGGGTAGTTCGATATATAAATGAATAAATTATACTAATAAAAACTAAGTAAAAAGGAAGAAATAAAAAAAACTCCTACAGGTGCGCCTGAATTTTATGAAGCAGTTCAGGTCCAAACAAACACAAAGTAATATTTTAGTTTTAGGAATCCGAATAATGGCCAAGAAAACGTTTAAGTAAAAAAAAAAAGAAGAAAAACTGAATTTATGTGAGATATGACTACAACTTTAAAGGTAACATAAACCCTTCCAACTCTCTATTCACCATTGTGACTAGCCTGACCGTCAACTCGACCACCACTTCACCCCCTCCCACTCCTACTCTGACCCGCCTTTCATTTAGCAGCAAAAGAAAGAAAGAAGAAAAAACAAGAGAACGAAAACTAAACGTGCTGATAGCGATTGCTTCAATTCAGTTGAGTCCCTTTTTATGTTTCAAAACGGTGAACAACACCCGCCGTGTTTCGTATCGAGACGAACGTTTACAGTGGAATAAACTGATATGTATTTTACGCCAACGGATCTTAAAAGAAAATCGATGAATTTCTTGCTTTAATAAGAAACTTACACTAGAAGAGTCAACTTGTTTGCTTCAAAAAAGGTAAGTGCAAAAAAAAACAAAAAACGATCATTTCGTGCAAACATCTGTTGCTTTGTGGAAGTTATGCCCCGTCCGCACTAGGTGCGCAGCTCTACCGAAGAAATCGTGAGCAGCGTGTAAACTATGTTTAGTGGTGACAATATTATGGCAAATGTATGTATACACTAGTTGTATTTATCCAGTGTTGTCCGGGTGGAGACATATTGCTGGGTGGAAGGCTTAGATAATAAAAAATATAGTCATGTTTACAAGTAAAAAAAAAAAAAGATTAAAAAAATATGAATTAAAAAAATTCATTTTATTTTTTTCTTATTTTATTTCTTTATTTCAATAAATATTCGATTAATAGTAAATAAAAAAATCAACAACAAACCAATGTGTATTTATCAAAGTTACAGAAACACACACCCACACACACACACTATATATATATATTGTCTGATAGTTTATTATTATTATTATTATTATTATTATTATTATTATTATTATTATTATTATTATTATAGTAGTAGTAGTAGTTTACTATAATAATATGTGAATGTACCGGCGATAATCACACACACACACACACACACACAAATAGTCATTCTGTTTCGTCGTTTCAAGACTCTTCAGTTTGGCTTGACGAAGCAATCGCGTCAACCAAATTCCAAAGCAGAGTTTATTTCTCCCCTTCTCTCTCATCACCCCTACCCTTTCTCTCTCTCTCTCTCTCTCTCTCTGATACTAGTTGTATGTTGCATAGGAGCCTTTTTTACTTGCATTTCGATTCGCTTTTTATTTTATTATATTTTAAAAAGTTATCTTTGTTTTCTGTTTCTTCTTCCCCAATTAAAAAAAATAATAAGATTTTGAAAGTTAAATTGAATTATTATAGTAACGTTTAATAATTAAATCATTAATTGAATTCGATTGATATAAAACTACAACTAATTATGTTCAGCTAATATTGTTTAATTTCTATTTATAAAATTATTACATGTGGATTTTCTCATAATTTTATTCGATAGTTTAAATGCTTCTAAATTCCTTTCAAATTTCAAAGCATCAGAATGTAATTCGTTCTTTTTCTCCAACTATTAGAAAAAAAGAGGAGGTAATACCTGGGAGGATGGTATTATAACAAAAGAACAGATACTACACTACCTCAACACCTCTAAAAAGAAGTTATAATGCCTGGGAGGATGGTATCATGACAACAGAACACATACTACACTACACTATGCCCCTGAACTGAGCATTTAAAGATAGTACATTAATCTGAAATAGTAAGTACAATAGTCTTAAATAGTATAGTTTTGGTTTCAGACAGACAGACGGAAAGATACACGACTTCCACTCTTAATAGATATTCTATTGACAGTAAATCAAATGAAAAGCAATGGAATGTGTAATTATCAAAGTTACACACAGTTGTTTCGTCTTTTTAAGACTCATCAGTGTGGCTAGACACAACGTGCTCATCAACCCCTAGATTCGAACCCCGAGCATTAGTCACTACCGATCGTGACAGGCCGACGCTCTACAATCTTAGATAACAAGCCTGCTGCTTTTAGTGGAAGAAATATATATCGCATTTGAAATGATTTTTTATTTATTTATCTTTTTACGATATTAATAACCTATTTTATTAGATCTAAAAAAAACACCCCTAATCATTGGCATTTGTTTTTATCAAGTGGAGGATTTCTTTCTAAATTCATTTCGAGCGGTGCGGTTAGTCTAAGGTGGTTGTCTTACTATTTGCTTTTTCACTTCCCATATCCATGTCCGTGTTTTACTCGCTAACACGTGTTTTACTCGCTAACCTTTGTGTTACAGGATGGAAGTACTTATATAAAAAAAGTACTTATAATTAAAAAAAACTCAAACCAATATTGCATTAAGATCTCTCACTTTAGATCTATCCAGAACACTCCATCCTTCACGGATCCAACATACTATATATATATATATATATATATATATATATATATATATATATATATATATATATATATATATATATATATATGTGTGTGTGTGTGTGTGCAAAGCTCTTTCTAAATAAACAAATAGAGCACTGTAAAGGTGGCGATCAATATTTAGATAAAACATTGTATACATCATTTACCAGTGCCTGTCCCGTGGCTAAGTGATGAGAGCTGCCGACTATCACCTAGATGGTTAAAGGTTCGCACCACTGAAGAGCTATGATACAGCGAAACAGTCTATCTGTGAATGACTATATATATATATATATATATATATATATATGAGAGAGGGGGTAGATATGCATGTATCGATTTCCAATATTATTCCACCCGTAAATCTACATGCATCTCTTTTTACCTGTTCTGTTCGTCTTGCCGAGAAGGAATTACCTTTGAGAATGAGAATGTAACAGCCCCTCGTTGATTTACGTAAACATCGATATGACTCATATATTTCTGCGGTAATATTATATACCTACCTCATACACCCAGCGCATTTCTTAACTACATTACATATTTCTTACAACCCTAATTTACCGACCTTTCTATTTGTTGTTATAATCTAATTTAGATTACTGACTGACGAAGACCGGATTTTCCATTTCCCTCGAAACCGCCAGCATTAACGTTTGATCGAATTTTCACTGTAAATTAGATCTAAATGAATAAATGCGAAAGTTTTTTTCCATCTATCCTAACTATATTAATATCAAAACAAGTTGGATTATCTAATTTGAAAAATATAAGAATATAATGAAATGTCCTATATATGGGCATCTCCAACTCACTCAAACAAATCTCGATTTTGCTCATTTGCATATTTATTTATTTTTAAGTTTTTAATAAATTAATACTCTGTAATATACCTTTCTACTTTGTATTGTCCAATTTTCTTCTACAATAGTTTTATCGATAGTACTATTATTATAATCATAAATAAAATAAGATAAAGAGATTTTAGAAAAAAACTGATAGCGTTTAAAAACTTATTTAGAATTTTATTTTCAAGGGAGATAATTTACTTCCGGCTTTAGTAAAGTGTCAAATATTGCTGAGTTTGTCGAGAACAGATAGTACATTTTGATCTTAACCAAAAGACGACGGAACCATAAAATATACTTATTTTGTGACTAGGCATTTTTAAATTTAAAAAAAAGTGATTAAAGTGGAATATATTTTAATAGACGGTGTAGTGTATTATCGGTTCTGTTGTCATAAGACTGCCCTCCCAGGAATTAACCCCTCCGTTTTTAAGGGTGTGTAGAGGTGGAAAGATAAAAAAACGAACAAAAACTCGATTCAGTGAGAATATCTTTTATGGGGAGGGGATAGTGTAGTATCGGTTCTGTTCTCATAAGATCGTCCACGCAAGACTGACTTCTTTTTTTTGGGGGTGGAGGGAAGTCGTGTTCATTCATAATGATATTGTCCTCTGGCGGGGAGGGGGTCAGTGTAGTATAT
>OY744540.1:44984836-45009836 GCA_963556195.1 Sepiola atlantica
CCTAGTGCTCCTACGATTATTGGTATTATACTGACTTTCTTCATGCTCCATATTCCTTTCAGTTCTCTGGCTAGTTTTGTGTATTTGCTTCGTTTTTCTGTTTCTTTGCTTTTCACTTTGTGGTTTGCTGGAACGGCGAAGTCTACGATTTTGCAAGATTTTTCCTTCTTGTTGATTATTATATCATCCGGTCTCCTTGTTTGTATGAGTTTGTCTGTTTGTATATCCATATCCCAGATGATTTTGTGTTTTTCGTTTTCCAGTACTGTTTCTGGCTTATGTTTGTACCATTTGTCTGCGTATTCGAAATTCAATTGTTTGCACAGTTCCCGATGTACTGCTTTCCCCACACAGTCATGTCTGTTCTTATACTCGTTTTGGGCTAGTTTGCTACATTCACTTATTATATGATTTATTGTTTCGTCTCTTTGTCCACAGAGTCTGCATTTACTGTTTTCCTGAGTTTTATCTATTTTAGCTTTAATGTAGTTTGTCCTAATTGCATTGTTCTGTGCAGCCATCAGTAGAGATTCCGTTTCTCTGTTCAAGTGTCCTTTTCTTAGCCATGTCCAGCTGTTTTCGTTGGTTCCTTCTCTTGTCAGTCTTCTGAAGTGTCCGTGTAGTATTTTTTCTTCCCACTTTTCTTTTCTTGCCGTTTTGTTTCTGGTTTCGGTGCTTCCCGAGCTGTTCGTTGGATTGGTGTCTCTTGCTGCAGTGATAAGGATTTCCCTGTGTTGAGTTATGTATTTTTCCAGCTCTTTTTTGAGTCTTCCACATACTCTTCTATATTTACCAGTCCTCTTCCCGCTTCGTTTCTTTTCATGCAGAGTCTGTCCGTATCGTCTTTTAGGTGTAGTGCATTGTGCATGGTCATTAATTTTCTGGTCCTCTGGTCCAGGTGCCTGAGTTCCTCTTTGGTCCAGCCTACGAATGGTCCAGAGTATCTTATTAGTGCTACTGCCCAGGTGTTTATTCCTTTTACTAGACTCCTGCTATAGAATTTCGTTTCTAGGAGTTTCATTGTTCTTCGTAAATATTCTTTTCCAATCTTCTCTTTCATTTCCGTAGATTTGATGGCGTCTGCCTCCAGAACTCCAAGATATTTGTAACTATCCTGTTCGTCTAGCGCCCTCATTTCCTCTTGGGTCGGGAGTTCTATGTTCTCTGTTGTGTCCAGTTTTCCTTTTTTATTTCTAGTAGTGCACACTTTTCCATTCCGAATTCCATTTGGATGTCCTGGCTGAAAATTCTGGTCATATTTATCAGTTTTTCCAGTTCTTTTTTGCTTTTTGCAAATAGTTTTAGGTCATCCATGTACATCAGGTGGTTTACTCTTAGTTCTGTGTCTGTAAACTTGTATCCGGCATCACATTTTCTGAGTTAAGTGGCATAATAGCTATTATGAACAGTAGTGGTGATAGGGAGTCTCCTTGGAAGATGCCTCTCTGTATCTTTATCTCAGTCAGCTGTTGTCCTCCGGCTGTCAGTTCCAGTCTTCATGTTTCCATTGCTTTCCTAATAAGATTAATCATCCTTTCAGGTATTTTGTATATTTTCAAACATTCAATTATCCATGCTTGAGGGGTTCTGTCGAAAGCTTTTTTGTAGTCAATCCATGCCATGGATATGTTCTTTTTCCTGTTTTTTTACCTCCTTCAGTATCTTTCGATCGATGTATAGGAGGTCATGCGTCCCTCTTTTCCCTTTACAGCATCCTTTTTGTTCTTCGGGGAGTAGTCCACGTTTGTTTAGGGACTGGTAGATTTGTTCTCTCAGTTGTGCCGTCAGAATTTTCCACATTGTTGGTAAACAGGTAATTGGTCTGTAGTTGCTTGGGATTGTTCCTTTTTTGGCATCTTTTTGTATAAGCGTTGTCCTTCCTTTGGTCATCCACATTGGTATGTCTGTTTTGTGGATACATCCTCTCAGTTTCTGCGCCAGTCTTTCATGTAGGGTTGTGAATTTTTAAAACCAATATGCATGTATTCCATCATGACCTGGTGCTTTCCAGTTTGCCATTTTCCTTAGGGTGTCCTTAATAGTTTCTTTAGTAATCTCTGTTTCTGTTCCTTCTTCTATTTCCTGTAGTTCATTTTTCATGTTTTTTAACCACTTGTCATTTTTGTTGTGTGTTTTAGGGTTTTCCCATATCTTGCTCCAGAAGTGTTTTGTCTCTGTCGGGTCAGGATGTTCTGATGTTATTCGTTCTCCGTTTACGTTTTTGTAAAACTGGCTTTCATTGTTTTCAAAGGTTCTGTTCTGTTTTTTCTGTTCTGATTTGTATCTATATCGTCTCAGTCTTCCCTCTATTGCTGCTATCTTTTGTTTTAATTCTTCATGTTTCTTATTCATTTTTTCCTTGTCGACCGGATTTCTGCTCTTCCATTCTTTCCTATTTTCTTTCATCCTGTTTACGGTGTAAGTTTCTTTTCGGAGTTTGGTTATCTGGGTTTCCAGTCTGATTTCCCATCCAGGTTTTGTCGGTCCTTTCTTTTGGCCAGGCTTTTTTTCTTTTCTAAGTTTCATACTTACTGATTTTGCCCCCGCATATATCAAGTTGTTTAGGTCTGTGATGGTGTCTGTTGGGATGTACGCGAGTACCTTGTTTACTGTCTCTGTTTCAGCTTTCAACTTCTTCCAATCTTCGTTGCTTAGAGATGGGAGATTTGTTTTGTTCTCAGACATGTATCGTTTGATGTTTTCCACTTCTCTTGTTTCTTCCTCGGTGAGTTCTATTATTATTATTATTATTATTATTATTATTATTATTATTATTATTATTATTATTATTATTATTATTATTATTATTATTATTTGTGCTCACTAGGTGTTCTCACACAAGTCATTGCTAACCACCAGTGGTGTTCTCTGGAGTCTGAGTGACAACAAGCCACTCCAGAGTTCCAGTATTCTCCACCTCTTTTCGATTACCACCGCAAATGGCATTGCCGTATCGCAATAGTCGCCTGCTATTGATTTTTCGCTGGCAACGACCATTGTTCCCCTCTGAGATTTTGGTGCCCCAAGGTCCCAGCCGTCTCAGCACTCTTTCAGTGGAGGTATGTTTTGTGCTATTCCTCCTCGGCTTTTCCATCCTCCTTGACCCTCTACAAATATTTTGTGTGGTGTCAACCTAGGCCGGTGCCATTTTATTGTGGGGGGGGGGGCGGCTTATGATGTTTCTTACATTTTGTGTTCCTTGGTTCGTGACCTGGTGTTCTTTCTGTGGTTTTGTTTTCTTCCTGTTGTAACCTCCATGTGACTGGTTACCATTCGTAGCTTATGCGGGTTGGTTTCCGCATTCGAGGATTTTCCTATAGATTGCAGCTGTTTTGATCATTACTATCCTTTGTATGGTCTCAGCCATCCCTTTTATTTCAATTTCTCCTAGTCTTTTTCCAGTTTTTTCGATTATTTGTATTATGTTGACTTTCTTCATTCTCGATAACACTTTCAATTCTCTGGCGAGTTCCGTATTATTATTATTATTATTATTATTATTATTATTATTATTATTATTATTATTATTGTTATTGTTATTGTTATTGTTGCTGTACTTGTTATTGTTATTATTATTATTATTATTATTATTATTATTATTTTTACTAACTAGGAGTTCTAACACAGGTCATCATCAGAAATAATTCACTGATAATAACAAGTGGTATTCCCTGGAGTCTGGGTGACAACAAGTCTCTCCAGATTCCCAGTGCTCTGTACCTCTTTCGATAACCTTTGCAAGTGACTTTGCGTTATTGCAACAGTCACTTACCATTGATTTCTCACTGTAAACGACCATTGGTCTTCCTTGGAATTTGGGTGACAATAAGCATTCCTAAGGTTCCAGTACTCGTTGCACTCATCCAGTGGAGGTCTTGTTAGTGCTCTCCCCTCGGTCGTTTCATTCTCCTAGACCTTTCACAACTAGTTTGCGTGGTATCAGCCGAAGCTGATTCCGTTTTTAGGGAGGGAGGGCGGCACAGTTTATTAGATTTCTTGAAGTTTCAGTTCCCTTGGTTCATGTGGTGTGCCTTTTATTATTATTATTATTATTATTATTATTATTATTATTATTATTATTATTATTATTATTATTATAAGTGTTGTGACTCTGTTTAGGGGCCGAAATGAAGACATGAAACACGGGGTTAAGTGAACAATATATATTTAAGAAAATATATGTACTGAGAACAAGAGAAGTGGTATATCAGTCCTGACTGCCAGGGTAGACTGGAGTCCAATCCAATTACGAGAAGTCTAATTGCTTCCAGTATTTTATTAGAAATGGACGAGTCCAACTGTTCGGCATATAGGTACGGCACCATAACACTCCCTCCCATGCCTTACCTCCTCAGGTGTCTTAATATCGTTTCCGTTTTGGATTTATTTCGATATAACCCGGAGCTATCCGTTTCCTTTTAGACTGCCACTTTTCTGTGGCTGCTTGGGGTACTGGTAAGTCAAAGGTGTCGTATATTACGTCCATCACTTCTTCTACCTGGAGAGAGCTGTCAGTGTCATCTGACAGTCTTTTCCTAATCTGTTTTAGGTGTCTCTTATGAGAGAACTGAGGTCCTTGGATTATGTAGACCATAGATCGAATTCTTTTTCTCTATTGTACCAGGTTCCCAAAAAGATGCGTCGTTTTTAAACATTTTAAAATATACTCTGTCTCCTGGGATGTATTGTTTCTTTGGTACAGTAGAGACTGACTTTGTTTGGTCTGCTTAGGCAGTAATTTTTCAAAAACAGACTTCACTTCCCATCATCTCTGCGGGAGACAATGAGGACGGTATGTTCACGTTTGGTGTGATTCTGTACACTTGCAAAAACTGTTGCAAGACTTTTTCCGTGGGAGTATCGCGATCTTTTTAGGGCACTTTTTAGAGTGTCCGCAAAGCGTTCCGCCTGGCCGTTTGACCGAGGATGATACGGGGGAGTCGTGATGTGCCTGATCTGAAAAATCTCGCAGAATTCTTTGAAGTCGGATGACGTAAACTGCGTTTTGTTGTCGCTAACTAAACAATCGACCACCCCAAAACGGGCGAACAATTCATGCAAGAAGTTGATTGTAACCTCCGTAGTGAGTTTCTTACAACGTAATACTTCGGGCCACTTGGAAAAACTATCGACCACGATTAGATAGTAGAATCCTTCAAATGGACCCGCAAACTTCACGGGTACTTTCGACCAAGGTCGGTCTCTCTTTTGCCACAGACTATGTTTGATATGAGGTGCCGTTGCCGCCAGGACACAACCTTTATGCATATTTACGACATACGCAATGTCCTGCTCTATTCTAGGCCAGTACACAAAGCTCCGCATCAAACCTTCATCCTGTTTGTCCCCGGATGGCCAACGTGAAAATCCCTTAGAATTCTCTTTTGTAATTTCTTTACAATGACAAATTTCATCGCAGAATGAAAAGCTATCCACAAAATGCACGCCCTTATCCGCCATTTTAACTTTTGTACTGATGATGAATTCATCCTCGGAAGGTTCTTTTTTAATTTCATATAGAGTCACCGTGAGCTCTCTAACCGCGTTGCACAAAATTGCTTTTATATCCCCTTCTGCTTGCAGGGAAGCGATCACGGTGGATCTCTCTGCCTTAACACCAGTCTAGAAATCCATCCGCGGCATAGATCTTTTTTTGAGGGTACATTTAGTGGAGCGCGCAAATTATGTATCTCTGGAATGAAAGCTTGATAGTAATTTGCTAGTCCCAGAAAACTCTGTAGTGTTGTGATGTTTTCCGGTGCTGGCATGTTCTTAATTGCGGTAGACCTTTCTGGGTCTGGCCTTTTTCCGTCCTTGTCTATAACATGACCCAGGTATTTTATTTTCTCAAGAAAAAAATCGCATTTTTTCTCTTTCACTTTAAACCCATAATCCTGGATTTGCGAAAATACTTGGTTGACATGTTTCCGGTGCCGTTCAATGTCTTTACTGTTGATTAGAATGTCGTCAAGGTATGCAATAGCAAAATCAAGTTCGCTCAGCATTGTATCCATTACTTTCTGAAAAATAGCTAGAGCAACTTTGACCCCGAAAGCTAGCCTTTCGAACTTGTATAAACCGCGATGCGTATTTATACACAACAGTTTTAAACTCTCTTCTTCCACGGGTATTTAGAGGTACGCTTCACTTAGAACTATTTTTGAAAAAAATCTGCCTCCATTAATTTTGAGAAAACCTCCTCCGGGCTGTGCAGGTGGTAATGATAATCTTTTAGTGCTGCATTTAATCCTGTCGAAAAGTCTGCACACACGCGACTCTCTTGTGATTTCTTTTTCACATAGACCGTGGGTGTTGCCCACTGACTGTACTCCACTTTTGATAAGATGCCGATCGTCATAAATCGGTCCAATTCCTCGTTTATTTAGTCTATCGAGGCAAAAGGCACATTACTTTTTCTCTTAAATACTGGTTGGACTTTTTCCTTAAGTTGAAATTTGACTACCATCGAACAAGGCCGCCAGAAAAAACTTAGGGAAAATATTCTTTTAATTCTAGCTTTAGTTTTTTTGATTGGGTCGCCCGACTATCTATTTTATTTTGCAAAATGTATTTATCGGTAACTCCCATAAATTAAATGCGTACATCCAATCAGTTCCAAAAAGGTTATTAGCGTCTTTTAACACAATTATTTTTAATCTTTTGGTATTTCTTATTAGGGAAACATTTGTAATTATCTCACCCTCAAATTTAATTCTTTCACCAGTCACTGTGCTGGCTATCATGTTTGTTCTTAACAGAGTGAGTTTATTCAACCATTCCCACGTATGTAGATTTATTATTGACACGAGCCCGAAACTAATTTCAATTTAATATTTTTATATAGGATTTTTACGTGTACATATTTTTTTATACATTCCTGATTATGTGTACTTGTGGCTTGTACCCGCGTTTTATTTCCTCTATTAGTTCTACAGTGCACACTTTTGTGTCCGACTTTTTTACAAGTCAGGCAGGTCTTCAAACGAAATGGACAGTCCATATAATAATGCAGGCTACCACAGTGCGAGCAAGGGCTCGGCAGCCATTTATCTTGTTTCTTACTAGGTTGGCTTGTCTTTGCGGCGTGAAAGTCACTGTTTCTGTTTTGACTTATTTTTGGATGAGAGTTGAATTTCGTTTTTTGGACGTACTTTTCGTATATGTGCAATGCCCGATTGTTCGATGTCTTTTGAATCCTGCTTTATACTTATAAATCTCTGGCAGTCCTCAGCTAATTTCTGTAGTATTAGGCTTGGTTCATTTTCTAATTTATTTACAACTTTACGCCTTATTTAAGCGTTTTTCCTTTATACCAGTCCTTAAACGAATATTAAACATTTAAAATTATCAGCACTAAGTTCGGATAATTTAAAATCATCGCAATGCTTATTTACTACTGATGCGAACGTAGTCTTTTTTACCAGGTTTAAACACTTCCAGTGTTTGTGAAATAACGTAGTCTTGGGACTGAACAACTCCGTTAACAGTTAAACCGCTTCTGCAAAAGTCAAATCGCTAGTTTGTCGGGGCAAAATGAAATCCACGAACTTCGTATGTTCGGTGATAGTAGGCGAATCTTTTTAGAGTCAGCCCAATTTTCGCAATCAATTCTATATAAGTCTTCGTATATTCTAAAATATGATGCGAATATTTTTTCTTCATTAGGAGAATATGTGAAGTCGTCGATAGCACTCCACACGGCATTTTGTTAAAAAGCATTATCATTTTCGTTATTGTTTGCATTAACATTTCAATCCTTTCGTTAGCTTCTTTTTTCTTTTCGATAAGTCTGTCGTTAACTTCTTTCTTTTGTTATAGTATTTTTCATTTTGTCTGAGAAGGAGCTTTTAACAATTTCTCTTCAGTTTGCTGTTTCAAAAGTTTGTCGTCAGCTTCTTTTTTTGTTTTAAAAGTTTGTTGTCAGCATCATCCTTTTGCTCGAGTAGAACCTTTTGAAATTTCTCTTCAGTTTTCTGTTGTTGTTTTATTTGAAATTTTACTAATTCTGTGACAGCCGACTGAAAGTTTTCCATATTTAAGTGTGTTCTTTAGGAAATACATTTTTCTTTTGAGTATGGCTTGTAATAAGTTCTGTTCTTTAGACTACACTTGTTAGATGTAATCTTAGTTATAAACCTTTTTTTAGCTCTCGACAAAATAATTTTTTAGTACGCTTCTATGCGTTTTTGTTAGAGAATAAAAATGTACGGTTTCAAAATTATTTTTTCTTTCGGCAGAAGTAACTTTCTTTTTTTGGGAGAGAGAAACAATCATCTTGTTTCTTACTAGGTTGGCTTGTCTTTGCGGCGTGAAAGTCACTGTTTTTGTTTTGACTTATTTTTGGATGAGAGTTGAATTTCGTTTTTTGGACGTACTTTTCGTATATGTGCAATTGTTAAGTCGGAATAGCAATGTAGAAAAAACACTGATCTTTCTTCAATTAAGAGAAATAATAAGTTTGTTTTCACGTGTTTCTTTTTTCTTTTTTTATCCACCGGTAAGCCAGTGTTCAGAACTAGACAAGTTTGTAATCAATTTCTCAAGTTTTTTTTTTGTCTTAAAATATTTCCTTAATTTCATTTGTCGCCTGTTGTAGCGTTCAAATCTAAATCCAACATCGCCGTTTTGGGGGTTCCTTTGTCGAAGGTTCAAGAAAAATCCTTTGTTGTTTTTTGTTGTGTAACTTTGACTATCTTGTCGATAGTTTTTTCGTTTAGGTTTCCCATATAAGTGCGAATACTTCGTCGCCAATTTGTTGTGACTCTGTTTAGGGGCCGAAATGAACACACGGAACACGGGGTTAGGTGAACAATATATATTAAAGAAAAAATATGTACAGAGAATAAGAGAAGTGGTATATCAGTCCTGACTGCTAGAGTAAACTGGAGTTTAATCCGATTTTTATTTATTCATAAAAGAAAACATTTATGAAATGTGGCACAAGGCCAAAACAGGGATGCGAAAGGTTCGGTCTTCACTAACAAATTTAACTAATCTAACTTAGCTAGCTTCATTCAAGACCATGATTCACCAAAATACCGCATTTATACTATACATCCTTCTCCAATAACTAAAAAGATTTGCACCATGAAAATCCTACTTAAAACCCATATATGTAAAATATGCAACGGGGGGTATGGTAATAAAAATTATATGTGACATATATATTTATAAATATTATTTACAATGAAAAAAAAGAAGTTAGTAACAATACCCCCTCCGATTACTAAACTGGCAGATGCAAATTTGCCAGTCGAAATCGAAAATCAATAAAGGGGGTGATGCAGGACCCAACGCTTTATCCACCAACAGCATCTTCGAAAATATCGACGGGTGACCTGCATTTCTGGCAAATCAAATGCTCTTTCACCTAGTTGGGGATGAGATAGGGAGTTACGAACTAAATTGGGGGAAAAATTATGGAAGGGTGAAAGACAAAAATAAAAAGGCGCTATAGTGAACTCATTCTTACACTAGCTAAGTTATAAATTAAAATTAACAAAAAAACATGTCTTTTAGTTAACTTATAACTGGTTAATAATCGAACTTCGTTTTTGCAACCCAATATCCTGTACCTAACGTACGTCTAAATACCACTCCAATCTAGCTCATGTCCCTCTACACAGTCGGGCACCTCTCACCCACTTTTCTTCAAAATTTGCCGAAGAGAGTCTCACCCTATCGGCCCTAATGCGGGCTTTCAGGTAATATTTGAAAATCGCAATAAGGTCGAGAGAAGTGAAGACCTCACCTCCGTAGACTACATGCATACGAGTTTTCCATCTCGCATCTCTCATAACGACTAGTATGCTTAAAGATACAAAACGTTTCTGCCTATCTGTTGTCGAAACCCATTGATAGGATCCAGGTCAAAAGACGATACGTTAAGTATGCGAACCATGAGACCTGTAACAAGCCTAATCAGCGGCACAACGAGGCGGCAATAAAAGAAGGCTCGACTCACGGTCTCGTCTTCGTCATCGCATCTAACACAAGTCAAAGAATTTCTCAAGCCAGCTGCACGAAGCTTCTTGTCGACTCAGAGGGCATTTCTTATCACCAACAAGGCCAGAGTTGCCTCGTCATTATCGAAGCCCCTTGGCCCAGGCGACCAAGGCCAGATTGAGCGTAGCTTCCTCCTCGCTAAAGCGATCCCCTCAATCCTGTCATCTCGAACGGCCCCCTTCACCATAACTCGATATAATGCTTTTCGGGACAACAGAGTGCCAGAGAGGTGTTCTTCCACCCGTAAAAGGAACTTCAAGGCGTGTCTACATTCACGATAAAAGGAGTATTCGCCTTGGAGCAACACTTCTGCACACTTCTTACAGCCGGTAAATCTTTCTTGGTGTCTTCCTGCCAGAAGCCACCGTTTCCCTCAGTTTGTGAACTCATTCGATCTAGATAAAAAGCCGAAGTGTATGACGTCGAATCTCGACGTTAGGCATATCTAGACCGCCTTCAGAAGGATGGAGATAACAAATCTCGCGACGGACGGAAGGAAGGGCTTTACAAAGCCACAAAAACTTGAACAGAGTCTGATGCATCTCAAGCAGCGTATCCTACGGGAGGGAAGCACTGATAGACGACAAACGATGATCGGATTAATGTGAGAGCAACACACATCCGATCTGCCCTTTAACGAAAGATTTCTACGGATCCACAGACAAGCTGCAGCCCGAATCGTTTTCAATACTTCCGACCAATTTTTCTTCATCTGAAAATCAGGACCAAACTAGATGTCGAGTAGCTTGCAAGGCCCGTCAGTCCAGCTTGCAAGCCCTTGTAGGGACACACTTCCAGGCACCAATGTGCAAGCCCACAGACTTGTCACAGTTAACTTTGGCCCCTGTTATCGTTTCATACATTCTGATTTCTCTGTCGACGACACTAATCTCGGCACAGCTCGTTACAAGCACAGTCAAGTTATCGGCGTAGGCAGAGTACTTTAACGCGGTGCAAGCATCTGCAAAAGTAATCCCACGTAGAATCGGATTCACCCTTAGGCTGTGAAGGAAAGAGGCTAACACAAACACATTGAGTATCGGTGAGAGCGGACATCCCTGACGAAGAGATCTGAATAATCTGAAGGGCTTAGACCTCATACCATTCACCTACACCAGCACACCTGGGTTCGAATTCAAGAGGTGAATCCAAGAGCGAAATTGCGGGCCAAAACCGGCTGCAAACAAAACAGCCGCCAAATAAAGATGGTCCACTCTATCGAATGCTTTGGACTGATCTAAATTGATCAGCTCGGCTGCTGTGTCGACTTTATCTATGACCAAGCGTATCGAGTGGAAATTATTCTGAATAGTCTTACCCTTTACAGCACAAGTCTGTTCAGGGCTGATTAGACTAGCCAAAACAAGCTGCAGTCGATTGGTTAAGATCTTGGCCAAAATCTTTAACTCAGCATTTAGCATCGTTAAGGGCCAAAAATTATCTAACCCATCCCACCCTTTTTTGTTTTTGCGTAACAACTTCACTATGCCCATGGTTAAGTACTAGGGTATAGTCCCGTTCCTAAACAACGAGTTAAATAAAACTGTCAGCAAGGAAACAAAAATGTGCGACATCCTCAAATACACCTCGTAGGTCAAACCATCAATCCCGGGAGATTTGTCCAGGCCGACCCGCCTTAAAGGCTTCCTGAACTTCTCCTTTTATGCAACCTTCGCCTATAGCCGCTTCGGTCGCATCGAGACGAGAAAAGTCAGCTGAATAGGGGTCGAATTGCGCTAAAGACAGACCTGGTTCCCTGGTAAAAAGATCCTGGAAACGAGAACGAGACGCCCATCCGGTAATGAGACACGTGCAACATGTCGATCAGTAGCTTGTCCACGCTGTTTTGCACGCAATTCAGCGGCCATATTTGTTTCTTCCTTAACTTTCTCTTTAACCTAACCCTAATCACTAAAGCTCGGTGTCCTTGGATAGCCAAAGAAACCAGCTTTGACTTAATTATAGTAACTTTAGCACTACCCCCCGCCTCCACCACCTGATCTAATATAGATTCTAATGTCACTTTAGCTGCCCTAGTTGTTAAATTGAGTCGTCGGCTAAAATCGGCAGTAAAGGACCTAATTACCGTCTTAAAGGGAACCTACTTCCTATTCCCAATTACAGCCCCCGTCAATTCTCGCTGTAAGGTTAGTAATAGCTATTTGTGGTAGCCCTTAACATCGAACAACGAAGTGTTGAGCTTCCAGTATCCAGCCAATCTAGGCTTAGGTATATCGAAGTTTACTCGAACCCGAACAAGTCTATGATCCGAGTAAACTATATCATGAAAACTTGGACATTCTAATAATTCTACGTCAACTCTCCTAATTAAGAACCGGTCAATATAACTTGAAAGGTGTACTGAACTGGAACCGCACCTAGCTGTCCAAGTCCATACTCTATATACGGGGCTTTTCATTCCGGAATTTATCGATAAAATCAAACTTATCGACAAAGTCACGAAAGCATCCCGATCATTGTTAGATCCTCTTGCCCGATTACGATCTATATCGGGATCCAGAACCGCGTTCCAGTCTCCCGCTAAGATGACCGTCCAATTTGTATTCATGAACTGCTCGATCCGTCGCAAGAAGGAAACAAGCTCAGAATGGTTATTGGGCGCATACACCCCAATGTGTCGAAATGCCTTGTCTTCCAGAAAGCACAGCCTTCCTTCCGGATCTATGAAACAAGGGTAACATCACGCATCTAAAGACTTATTTACTAGCCAGAATCGAAGTACGCTGAGTAGACGTGGAAACCCTTAGCCAGTGCACACTAATTGTCACCTGGAATTAAGTGGGGTTCCTGAATACAGCATATATTCACTCCAAGGTGCTGAAGGTCTGTAGCAACTCGAAATTTACGAGAGTCGGCCCTCAGCCCACATACATTTATGCTTGCTAGATAGAGAGCCATTAAGAATTCTTAGGGTTGGGTTCCAGAAACGAACATCGATGAGGTCAGGATGTCGACGGCTCTCCCAAAAGAATGCATGGCAATCAAAAAATTGATCTGCCTGGTATGGCAGATGCCGCCAACGTCTAAGGGGTAGGTTAGCTTTGCTATTCTATAAAGGGAAGGGTGTAAACGAACAAGGACTCTCCCAACACAAGTTTTTATCCTTAAAAATAGCCATTGGAGGCGATAAATCAAAGACTTCATTAGCCTCCTTCAGCATCTGCTAAATCCCCTTTGCCTCAGGGTTTTCCCTTATCACTTTGAGTACTCTTACAGCGTTAGGGAAGCTAAGGTGATCTTCAACAGGTTTCTCACCCACTTCCCTAAATACGAGTAGTTTTTCATGTCCGACAGTTGATGGTATTTGGCTGTATCATCTTGGATTTCTGTTGTTACACACATCTGTTCACCAGGTAGGAAAGCAGTCTTTTTTCTGCCTCTTTCTAGGGAGGGACATCTTTGTCTTTTTTAAGTAGGGGGAAGGTGGAGGAGGCATATGTTGACTACCCAGACCGCCCCCAGAAGGATGCAGATAATAAATCTCGCGACGAACCTTAGGAGCCCGGCCAAGCCATACAAACTTGAAGAGGGCCCGCTGCAATTTAAGTAGCGTATCAGACGGAAGTGGAAGCACTGATAGACGTTATAGGATGACAGGATAGATGTGAGAAACACACAATTCTGCTCCCCCCTTTAACGAAAGATTTCTACGGGTCGACAGACCAGCTGCGACCCGAATCGCTGTCAGTATTTCCGACCAATTTTTATCCAGCCCAAACCAGACGCTGAGCAGCTTGCAAGGCCCGTCAGTCCAGCTGAAGGGTCCCTATAGGGATACACACTTCCAGTATGCGCAAGCTCACTGACTTGTCGCAGTTTATTTTGGCCCCTGTTATTGTTTCATACATTCTGATTTTTCTGTCGACGACACTAATATCGGCACTGCTCGTTACAAGCACTGTTACATCGTCGGCATAGGCGAAGTACTTTAACGTGGTGCAAGCACCTGTCAAATCAATCCCACGTAGGACCGGATTCACCCATAGTCTGTGAAGGAAGGGCTCCAGCACAAGCACATATAGCATCGGTGAAATAGGACATCCCTAACGAAGAGATCTGGATAGTTTAAAGAGCTCAAATCTCAAACCATTCACCATCCACCAACGTACCAAAGGGTCGCATACAAGAGGCGAATCCAAGAGCGAAATTACGGGCCGAAACCGGCCTCAGACAAAACAGCCTCCAAATAAAGATGGTCCACCTTATCGAATGCTTTGGACTGATCTCAATTGATCAACGCGGCTTCTGAGTCGACTTTCTTTAAGCGTAACGCGTGCAAGTTATCCTGAATAGTCTTACCCTTCACAGCACAAGTTTGTTCAGGGCTTATAAGACCGGACAGGATAACTTCCAGACGATTGGCTAAAATCTTGGCCAGAATCTTTAACTCTGTATTTAACATTGTTAAGGGCTCACCATCTTTGCTCTTGCGTAAAAGTTTCACAATACCCCTGGTTAAGTACTGAGGTATAGACCCGTTCCTAAACCAAGAGTTAAATAAAACTGTCAGCAAGGGTACGACAGCCTCAAATACACCTCGTATGGCAAACCACCAATCACTGGAGACCGATCCAGGCCGACCTGACCCAAGGCTTCCTGAACTTCTTCCTCCTTCATGCAACCTTAGCACCAATCCGCTTCGGTCGCCTCAAGGCGAGAAAAGTTAGCTAAATGGGGGTCGAAATGCGCTAATTACAGACCTGGATCTCTGGTGAAAAGATCTTGAAAATGAGACCGAAACGCCGCCATAATACCTTCGTTTGTGGTCACGGTTCGTCCATCCGGCAATGTGACACGTACGATATGTCGGTCCGTAGCATGTCGCCGCTCCTCTGCACGCAATTCAGGTGCTTTATTTGTTGCTTCCTGAGGCAGTTGTTTTTACCTAGCTCTAATTACTGAAGCCTGGTTCGTTTTGCTAGCCAAAAAGGCCAGCTTCGCCTTAATTATCATTACGTTAGCGCTATCCCCCGCCTCCACCGCCCGATCTAACTTTGTTTCTTGTGTCGCCTTTTCTGCCCTAAGTTCTAGGTTGAGTCGTCGGCTAAAGTCGGCAGAAAAAGGGCCTAATTACATTAAGTTTAAACCAACGCTTATTCCCAATTATAGCAGCCGTCGTTTCCCGCAATATGGTTAGTATTAGCTGTTCCCGGTAACCCTTCACATCGAACAACGACGTGTTGAGTTTCCAGTAACCAGCCATTCTAAGTTTAGGTCTAACTAAGTTTACACGAACCCGAATAAGTCGGTGATCAGAGTAAACTATATTATGAAAACTTAGACATTCTAATACTCCTATGTCGACTCTCTTAATTAAGAACCGGTCGATATAATTCGAAAGTTGTAACGAACCGGAGCCGCAGCAGCTAGATGTCCAAGTCCATACTACATCACGGCGCTTCTCATTTCGGAATTTATCGATAAGATCAAACTTGTCGAGAAACTCACGAAATGCCTTAGCATCCCGGTTTGGGTTAGTACCCCTAGAACGATTACCCAAGCGATCTGATAACTGTCCGAGAAGTATTCATGAACTGTTCGATTCGCCGGAGAAAAGTAGCAAGCTCAGTGTGGCTATTGGGCACATACATCCCAATTAATCGAAATGCCTTATCGTGTATGGTAACATCCAGAACGCAAAGCCTTCCTTCCAAATCCATGAAGAAAGGGACACACAACGCATCTAATGTTCGCTTTACTAGCCAAGACTCACCCCTCGAGCAAGTATCGAAGGACTTTGAATAGACACGAAAGTCCATAGACAGGGCACCCAGATAACCACTTGGAATTAAGTGGGTCTCCTGAATACAACATATATCTAGACCAAGCTGCTGAAGGTCCTGTCGAACTCGAATTTTACGAGAACCGGGCCTCAGCCCCCGGACATTCACACTAGCTAGATTGAGTGGCATTCTGGTACTTAGGGTTGGGTTCCAGAAACGAATATTGACGGTGTCAAGATGCCGACAGCCTTTTCCATGGAATAAGAGCCCATCTCAGTATTGATGAAGCAATCCCGGGAAAAACCGCCGACATCATGAGGAAATATTAATTTAACTACTCGATATAAGGATGAGTGTAAATGAATTGGGACCCTCCCAAAACATGATTTTTTAAAAATTTTCTTAAATTAACATTATTAAAAATAGCTAATGGTGGTGAAATATCAATGGTTATGTTTGCCTCCTCCATCATTCACCAAACCGATTTTGCTCCCTCTTGGGTTTCGAATCATGGGTGCATTAGGGAAATTGTATGTGTTTTCTATTGATTTCCCATTAATCTCAGTGAAGGTAAAAGTTTTTCAGGTCTGCACGGTGGTGTCCTTTAGCTGGGGTAATTGTTTCCGATAAGATGCGGCAAATGTCTTCACCGTGAAAAGTTGGCGTTTCTTCCCCTTATTGGGTTTGTCAATAATTTGAGGCGTGTAGGGGGATATTTAGATCGGTTTTCATTGGGGAGTGGGTGGAGTAGGCCTAAATTCCTGTTTCAAAGAGGGTGAAGGAGGAGGAAGTGGTTGTGACTTTTTAGGGGAGGCAGGCGGTATACTTCTTGGGGTCTGTTGAGGGGAGGCAAATGGTCTTGGTGTTTTAGTTTTTGTTTTTTTGGGATTGGGGCTTAAGGGAATTAATTTATAGTCCCTGTTTTTGATTGGTGGAGTGACTCGTGGTGGCATTTGTTTTTTTTTTGGGGGGGGGGGGTGATTTCAGATTAAGTACTGAGGAAACAGGTGTTGTAGTTGGGATATATTTAGGCTTGTGGTCGTTTGGTTTGTCTGTGTTTTAGGGGGGAAATGGGGACTGGACTCGTTATTTGCCCGAAGTTGCTTGTTGAGCTGTACAACCTCTACATATTTTTCTCGCCCTGGATATTTAGACATTTTGTATTCTTCTTCTCCGAGTCTCATTTGCTCCAGGGCAAGCCTTCTTGTTTTTTTCCCGGCTACTAATGTCCATCTTCCCTCCTTTTCAGCTTCAGCATTAAGGTCAGGGAACTCTGTTGTGTTATCTTCGCCTTTCTTCTCTTCCTCTATGTGGGTTTTCAATTTCCCACTAACCTTGGGACCCAGGTGGTCCCCACTCTGTTTTTTGGGTTTACTGGAACTGTTGCTTTGCGTTCCATGCATTCCGTTGTAAGGTATCCAATGGCACCACAAGATGGCTGTCGCCCGGCAACAATAATTGGCAGCTTGTCCTTACCAACTTCTAAATAGTAAGGTATTTCACTAAAAGCTTTTGAATTTAACATTAAATCAAAATGCCAAACTGACAGGTAATTATCGGTGCTTACAGTCATCAGGTCACCATACTTATTTAAGAAAGCAGCAATGTGCTCACCTTCTATGTGAAATGGTACATTGAATACTGATACCGTCGTTCTCCTTCTTCCCCGGTGTTCCATCCTTAAAATATAATAAGCTGTTATAATTTCTTTCCGGATCAACACAAGGCATTCCTCCTACGATGTAAAAAGAGTCTCCAAGTATTATAACCCTTGCATTTTATTAACTTTAGTGGTTTATGTCCGACTGATGTTAACAGTTTTGTAATGATGTTGACTGTTGCTCTGAAAGTTTTCTTTGTCTTTCTGTCAATGACGAATATTTTAAGCGTTTTTTATCAATATCCTCCAATTTTGGTAAGTCAATTATGAGTCCAGTGTTTGTGATCATCTTAGTATAACTTTTCATTTTTTTCCGAAACTCGTCAATGTTGACAGTCGGGGGTTTCATCCAACCCGACGAACAGAGAGTCGGTTGAGGTGTGGAGACAACCGGCCCCTTTCTGGTATTGTTTTTAATTGTCTCGGGGGGAGGGGGCACAAGGCAAGGTGTGGCCATGGCCATGACAGAAAAAAACGGTAATAAAAAACCGGAGGGGAAAAAAGTAAAAAGAAAAAGACTATAGTCCGGTGAGACCCCCCCTCCCCCAACAATTCAACTCTAAAAAAGAAAGAAGGATTAAAAAGACGCAACAATAATTACAATAACGATAAAAATAACCATAACAAACCAGAGCGCAAAATAGTAAAGATCCAATAACAAGAGTGAGAAAATGACAGGGGGAATTCAATTAATATTTATTCATCGAAGGAAAAACATTTATGAAATGCGGCACAAGGCAAAAAAGGGGAATGGGAACGGTTTGGTCTTCACTAATTTAAGACCCTTTACATTTTAGACATTTTTTTAGAATCAAAATCGTGTAATGGATTTCGATCAAAATTAGAGTAAAAATTCTAAACATAAGGTTTAGTATTATTAAATATTGATTTTAATTGTCGTAAGGGGACATAAAAGTGGTGCAAATCTGTCCTGTTCGGGGAATTACTTTTACCTGTTGTGGGAAGAGTATTCTTTTAGTTCCTTATAAAATATATAATTTATTGAATACATTTTGAAAATGTAATGAAAATTGGATAATTCTCTGATTTTTTTGAGTAGCAATCTCCTTGTGGGCTACCCGTCGAATGGCTATTTCCAATGTTCGAAAAAGGAGGACATGCTGTTCCCAAGAGTTAGACATAGTCATAGGTTACAAACTTGCCACAAAAATGCGCATTTAGAAACAACTTGGTTCTTACACATAAGTCATAATTCGTGTGAATATCAATTAGAAAAAATAAGTTCAAAATAGGTTTGGCTTAAGCTGACACGAAATCGAAGATTTGTGGCTCAAAAGGCATAAACTCAGACACTAAGTCCGCCATCCGACAGAAAAGCTGAACTTGTTTAAAATCGATCATTTTTAATTCTATTTTAACGAACCTTGCCAAACACTGACTACTCGCATCCTGTGGTGAATAAACCCAAACTCAATCACATGTCAACAAATAGAGATGCATATCCAGGTTTCTGTCTTATCTTTATAGTTTTCTACTTCTTCAGGGAATTTTCTTATTAATATAAAAATAGGTTCACAAAAAAAAACAATGCGAATTTCTTAAATATCCTGATTATAGTGGCATGATGACTAAATTAAGTTTTATGATTTTTGTAACAGCTTGTAGAACGTAAGCTGTTCGCTTAACAGTTTTAGTGACCGAATTAAGAAACATAAAATAGAGCGTTTGGAAAGCGACATAAAAAAGTTATTGACATAGAAACACAGATTAACGCTGATTATGTCAATATGGTCGACATGTATACGTTGAATGAAACGGCTTGTCCGGAGATCGAACTATTTTTTATCAATTCTTGGAATAAAGTAAACAACCAAACGTATAATATTAAATAAGCTTTCGACTTACACAAGTCATAACCAGTGAAAAACCGGTACAATTCCACAGTCTGAATAATTGAGTTTTCTTTTTTCAAATATAGACGCAAATTTAAACGGAAATAAATTTATAAAATAAGATAGTTTACATTAGTTAACATTTATTTAATTTTTATTTTTATTCATGTCGTTATGAATTATATATATATATATATATATATATATATATATATATATATATATATATATATATATATATATATATATATATATATATATATAGAGAGAGAGAGAGAGAGAGAGAGAGAGATTTTAGGTAGAAATGGTTTCTCAAACGGTGAACGTCGGTTGGTAAACACGTTTACAGTTTACAAGTAAGATATGGTCGGCCTTTTGGCCTTCTGTCGCTATAGCAGAGCTAAACAGGGAAACCTAAAGTAAGGGATCCAGAACTGAATGTTGTGGCTTCCTAAAGTAACGAGGAAAAGTTGAATTGTAGCCGTGGTCCTCCAGAGATAGTTTCCAGCTACGATGGCGAGATCACACATGGAGCTGGCACACGTGAGCCCCTAAGAGTTTTATAACTATCATCACGAGTGAATATGTAACAATAAATATTTGAGCGGTAGCGTGATATATGGGTTACGTGGGGCTTGAAAGTCAGTATTATGGGAAGACGTGACTCATGAAGACAGCTCATCTAAGAGACGGAAAACTCTGCTCGATTGCGGCTATATCAACTTATAGGAAAGACTTCAGGGGTCGGCGACGAGGAAAAATCCACAGTCAGAGTCGCTGAGGCTGTAGGTAGATGTAGCAAGGTTCTGGAAAAAAGATAGTGTGTGTGTGTGTGTGTGTGTGTGAGAGAGAGAGAGAGAGAGAGAGAGAGAGAGAGAGAGAGAGAGAGAGAGAGAGAGAGAGAGAGAGAGGGGTTGAAAGAAATATGTTATGCACACGTTTTTTACCTCTTCTATTTTGTTATTCATTCCCTCAGGCAATACTGGGTTACCCTGCCAGTTTAACATAAATTAAGAATTGAAGAACTGGAAGATGTCTAATAAGTAGTTAACAATCATGCATTGAACGTTGTTTAATATATTAGCCCTAAGTCTGGACGAATTATCTGAAGCTATTTTCTAAACTATATAGTTGGCCCTAAAAGAGCATTGAAAAATATGCGACGACACACATGAATAAATGATACACAACAGTAAGTGCTTCATAATTGTACACGACTGCCACAATGTCGTGGTAGCAGAGTATAACGCATTTTGTCTTGGACAGAAGAAGACTATATACTCAAGCATTTCCTGTTTGACATGTGGACGGGGACATTTTAAAATAAATCAAATCAAAAAGGTTTTGTAAATCTTGTAATGGTGGCAAAACTTTTGTGATACTTCCAACAGATTAGTCATCAAACAATAAACAGTAATGTCTGAGAGACATAAAGACGAGAGGCAGCGATTGAAACGTGTATTAAACAACACATATCACTCTGGTATATAAATTCAATCTCGTTATCGTGTTTTTATCATCGATAGCTTTTTTCCTAGAAAATCGATATTTTGTTTTCAATTCATTAGTTTATACCTGCTCCTTGAGATATGTTGATACAGTACGTATGTAAATTGCCATCTTTACCTAGCTTCTACCGCTAAAAAAACGCTACTTTGTATTAGTATTAACTCTCTCGTAAGTAACCACGATTAATGTATTTACCTATCGTTTGAGAGAAAAACAGAAATTATGTTTTTGAACTAATGCCGAATACTCTTTACGTCTATCTTTTACGGATTATACAAAATTACGTTAAATTCGAATTGGGAAAATTACGAAAACACGTACCCAGTTAAAAAATCATTTAGGTTTACGTCAGATTTGAATTGGGCAGTGACATCGTAAAACTGCTGTCTTCGTAATGTGTACTCTACTTATTTATTTTTTGTCAACTCATCACATGTTTCAATTTGCGTACGAATAGACAAACTCCCGAATCAGTATCTTTGTAAAATAGTATGTAACATGTCTGATGGTGTTTTGAAAAGGATCGATTAGCGAACGTGACGAGACTCTATTTCCATTTCGCTGGTGATCTCCCCAATGCCGAGACTGAATGGCTTAATGGCGTTTATCATTTTCTCAAAAGGGATTTTGTACTGTGTATTAACTACACAGTCGTAGGCAGGGGTTAATGGGCATAATCACAATTTTATATTGGAGTGCAGAGTTTTATCTTCCCAGTGTTAGGTGGATTTAATTCTCTTCTATATAAATTATCCACTTGAGACGTGGTGTAGGCACCAGTTCGCACCCAATCTCCGACGGTAAATGGTTTCTAATTTTTCAGGCATGACGTTTTGTGGCACAATAGATGAAACTACCAGACTCAAAATTTAATCTCACAATTATTCAGTATAATTTGATCTGTGATGTCATATCAGCTCCCCAATCAATGTGAGCAACCACTTGAATTAGATAGGTTGTTTGGTTACATATTTGTCTCAAATACCTTATATGAAGGAAGGGAAAGCAACTTCTTATTAAATACAATTCCCAGAAATGTACATCTCGTTTTTTTCATCTATTATGCCTTTTCTGTTTCAGAGATGCATGCACATCGTCTTGGTTTAACTTCACTTTCTTCAAAATAATCTAACAACTTTTAATTTATGTTGTAGCCATCTTCAATCTGAAACCTTGAATGAGATTGTTGAAGAGTTTTGTCTGAATTTTGTCCTCATCAACCTTAATATTTAGATGCCGTTTTAGACGATTAACATTTGAGACGAAATGTGTATCTAATCAAAGCAGCCTTCTTTGAAATAAATTAAGTATAATTTAGATGTTTGAAGCTTTAGATATTTATAATGAACCATGATATTTTCAGACTCTGTGACAATTACGTGATTATGTCTATGCATCAGTTGCATTGAATAAGGTCATACGATTCCGTTCAACTTACAACGGTTTCCTTTCAATACATATGTTTACAATTTCTCCAAAGGGATAACTAGAGTTAGCTGAAAGTTCGAAGGTTATAGGCAACAGCTTGACTTTTGGAACATTTTACTTTAGTTTTCGGTCCGACTTTGTTAAAATTTTGAAAAGAATGATTAACAGACCAAATAGACACATGCTATCTATTTATCTTATTTATGCTTGAATATGTCTATTATTATACTAAAGCTGAGTTAATGAATGCATTTTGTCTATATATTTTAATCACACAAGATACATGCTAAAATATTCTTACGTTTTGGGATTGAGTTATGTTTAAAAGAAATGTTGATTTTAATTATTCTAATTAGCTGCAATTAACAATGAACCAAGTGTCTCATCTCTTACTAAGTTTCTATCTATCTTTCACTTCATGTTGTTTCATCCGCCGCTGTTATTTTATACAGTATCTATCACTCTCGCTTTCGTCTCTCTCACACACTCTCTCTGTTTCTTTCTCCCTTTATTAATGGTCGAAGATTATAAAAAAGAATAAAACGATTGCAATAGTTCATTATAAAAAATAAAATATCACCACGAGTAGTAATATTATTATCTGGAGAAAGAAAGATGATGATATAGCGTTCTAACAAGAGATTAATTTTGAATTTGTATAATCAACTGACTTTGCAAACTCTCCTTTTTCCAGATTTAAACAATCAAGTACGAGCACAACAGACATGTGTAGTCTGCTTGAGTCATTATGTGTATTGTATAAAGTATTGTATCGAAGTCTATGGCAATATATGGCCGACGGTAAATACAAAATATATAGACAACGAATAATAAGAAAAGGCAACAACAGAGATTATAACGTGTTACCTGTAGTATACACACACACACACACACACACACTATATATATATATATATATATATATATATATATATATATATATATATATATATAATGTATGCTACCCCAAATCACCGCAGCCATTAACCAAGCATACCCCCACTGTTTCCACACCGAGAAAAACAGACTTAAACTGAAATTCACCTGGCTGTATCAGAAAAACTTGCAGTCACATACTCATTATGATACTGTACACAGCCATATTCTCAATGATTCGCCCAAAACACAAACACTCGTCACCGACCTCATTGTCTCTCTCCACAGCCGAGACTGACCTCTTCAGTCTCGGCCCCAAATTCATCACAACCCCAAAACTCAATGACCACACTCGCCTCAATCTTGAAACACAATTCTGCAGAACTGTATATCACTTGAAATGGTTATCAGCCTTTGAACTACCTACCCAGGACAGTCACAATGGCACCAATTTTTCCTACACTTCTTTTCTTGTTTACTAACTAGACCACCCCTTACACCCGCCACCCAACAACCACTTACTAAACCAAACACTTTTAAGACTCAAGCAGAAGATTTTCTCCATTCTCCAACGTGAATAACACCGCATCACCTCTAAGGTCTTAAGGAAAAAAACCTAGTTTATCTACCCTCTGACAAAGGCAAAGAATTCTGCATCATCTCCCAAGAATCTTACAACACTCTCGCCTTTGAACACTTCAGCAATATCACCCTATACACACCCACCAATAACACCCCAGCTACCCAAATACAGACCACTATCAATAATGCTTGGTCCCAAATTTGTATTAGACGGAATCTTCCCCCAAAACACAGGCTCAACTTCACCACTAAGAACAGCAAACTCCCCACCTTTTATCACCTCATCAAAACACACAAAACTAGCAACCACACACAGATCAGACCCATAGTCTCCAGTACTGAGGGACCCCTTTATAAGATCTCCTGGCTCCTCTCTCAATTACTCAACCCCTACTCCCTACCTTTCCTGCACATGTCAGCAGCTCTGACCAAGTGTTAAATAGATTGAACTTACTTCTACCCCAACAGTTACGCCTCAACAATTACATTTTTAGCCTTGACGTTGCCTCTATTTATACTTCCATACACGCATACCCTGCTATCAACCTCATAACCGACCACATCTCCTCTAATAACCGCGACTGTTTCGGGATTACCCCCCACAGATATACACCAACTCCTACATATCATCGTCAACAATACCTATTTCACATTCCAGCAAAACACATACAAACAAGTCTCTGGCTTACCCATGGGCTCCAGTCTTTCTGGCCTCCTAGCCATTTCTTACATGGACCGAGTTGAGCAACAAGCTCTAAGCACCTGCCACTCCTACATATTCTTCACGAGATACATTGACGATATTCTTATCATCATCTCGAGATGAAGCCCCAACTATTTTCAACACATTCAATAATTCTGACCCTCGCCTACAGTTCACTATCGAACACCCCAACACCTCAGGCTCACTCTCACTCTTAGATTTCAATCTTAGTATCTCTGAGGATGGATCAATACACACTACCTTTTACAGAAAACACGCATGCAGAAAACTCTTCATCCACTTTAAATCCGCCTTACCCCTTAAAGCAAAGTTAAGGTATGCACACACAGAGATCGCTCGTATACAAAGTAAATGCTCCTCTACTACTGATAAAACTACACACACTAAGGCCTTCCACCAGCCACTCTTAACCAACGGATTCCTCCTTCTACCCTAGCCAGCCTCAGTAACCCCCCAAAACGCAGACACAACCCCCTTCGACAACACCTAACTAAAAAACACAGTAACCACACCTCTGAACCCTGCTCCCTAGCAAATTGCCTTATTCCTCACTCTGGGCTCTGCTTTCGCACTCACACAGTTTACAGACTACAATGTGTTAAGTGCCAGAATTTCTACA